>BQNB010027612.1:3545-57465 GCA_026074375.1 Tanacetum coccineum
TGTTTTTGTTTCACACATCTCTCTTTTCTTTTTGCTCATAATATCAGACAGTTTTATACAAATACTATCAATTCCTTTAGTTTCATGCTGTCATCCCCACTTCCAAGTATGTTAACTCTTGAGAGAGGTAGATTATTGGACTGTTTAGATGCAGCCTCAAACCTAGTTTAAGCTTTTGCACCCCCCAATATGGTATCTTGGCACCTAGGACCACTACCTAAATTAGTTCCCTGAGGAAAAGACTCATTAAGTGTTGCCATGGATTAGGTCCTATTTATGTTACCACTGTCCTGCTCTGTTTCTAAGCTAGAAGTAGTAGTGGCAGCCCTTTCCATTATGTCTTGCCACTCCTTATAGACAGTCTCATCTGCATCAAGGTGAATAGGTCCACTAGACTGAGATATCTCAGTGGTCCTTTTGGCTTTCCTAGGTTTTTGAGTCTTTTTAGGTTAAGATTATGATAGAACAGTGATTGGTTCAAGATTAGATAGTGATACAGTTATGGATGTGTGATGGGGTTCAGTAGGATTTCCTAACCCTTCACCCACTTCTGCTTAATGATACATTCCCTTTCATCCAATCTTAATTAACCTCCCCTCAAACAATACTTCAGAGATTAAGTAATCTAATGCTAGCAATCAGAAAGTTAAACCTGCTAACATCAAAAGCCTTTGTGAGAAGATCTGCAACATTGTGGTCTGTGTGAATCTTGATCACTTGAATCAACTTCTTCTCATAAGAATCTCTGATGAAATGGTGCCTTATTTCAATGTGCTTGGTTTTAGAATGAAACACTGGATTCTTCACAATACAAATGGTGCTTTCATTATCAATGTGAATCTTGGTGTTCATGAAGTTGAACCCATAATCAAGCATTTGATTTTGGATCCATAACACCTGCCCACAACAATTAGCAGCAGCAACATACTCTGCTTCAGTAGTAGAGTTTGCAACTATAGTCTGCTTTTTACATTGCCATGAAATCAACCTTTTGCCAAGAAATTGACAACCTCATGTTGTGGATTTCCTATCAAGGCTAGCTCCAGCATAATCACTATAAAAAAAGCTTCCAAGTCAAATGGTGAATCCATAGGATACCAAAGGCCCAATTTAGTTTGACCTTTTAAGTATCTAAAGATTCTCTTCACAGCATGAAAATGTGAGATTTAGGAGTAACTTGGAACCTTACACAGGCACAAACATCAAACATTATGTGAACATCCACATCAAAACAAGCTCTGATACCACTTGTTGATCCCTTCTTAACAGATCTTACTTACCTTGTTAAAGCTTAGTTATATTGGATAGATCCAAGACAACTATAGTAGAAACTAATATTGAGAATATAACAAACTATACGGAATCTAGTTTGCAATACCAAGAAGAACAATGAAATAGTAAAAACAAGATCTTTACTAAACTTTCAATATATTAAATACTATTTTGAGTTACAAAATAGCTATGAATACTAACTATGATTGCTATGCAAACTATGAATACTAATATGAAAACTGATATCTAGATCTATGCCATAGGGTTCCTTTTATACACTAAGGAAACCCTAATGGGCTTACAAAACACGTCAAGTGATTATGATCTTTTCTATAAGTAAACATAATCTCTTAAACAAATAAGTTTATACATATCTTCTTTACAAATAATTGATACTTATCTTCATAAGTATTCTTGTTCTTCAATCAACCTTTATCTCTTCTTTGATATGTATTTGATCTCATCTTTGACAGCATTAATCCTTCCAGCAGTTGTAACTGAGCACAAGCAGCATTAACTACTTAGAAGTTTACTCTAGCAGTACTAACATACACTAGCAGTACTAACTTTAGTACTAGCAGTAGTAACTACTTAGTATATTTTCAGTCTTCATCTCTGAGCAGTCTTAACTTCTACTAGCAGCAGTAACTTTATACTAACAGTACTAATTATACTAACAGTAGTAACTAGCAGTAGTAACTTTATACTACCAGTACTAACTACTTAGCATAATTTTCATTAGTATTACCAGCAGCACTAAGTTATGCTTGACAACACTAATATATACCTGAGCAGTAGTAACTCTAAGAATCATCTTGAAGTCTTTTAAACCCAACAACAAGAACATGCAGCGGAATAAGAACAAATCAAAGTTATCATACCAAGGTTTTTCTTTATTAACACTCCAAGCCCCAATATTATTGGATCAAAATAATACGGTTACATCAATGAACTGTAACAGGATCTGTTTGAGTACTAATTTATGTCTCCAATGATCTAGTTTTTAGGATGATCCTTGTGAATTTTAGTTGTAGGAATAGGACTGACATTCATGGTGGTTTCGAAGTTGTTAAGGTCAACCTCTACACCCATATCTTCATTATCATATGCACCACTAAAGATACCAGTATCCTCCAAATCAGGAATAAGAGGATCAGTAGGAAGATCAACATTAGGAAGAGTAGCAGCATTAACAGGGATTGATCTACAAAAGAGTATCCAAGAGGATCAGCACAATAACAGAGAACATCCTGTAGATACTATTGCCATTAGCATCCTTGTCTTGTCCAAACACACTTTCAAACTCATTCCTTTGGACTCTTTCTCTTCCTAGATCCGTAGTAGTAAAAGAAGAACTAATAGTATTAATTGATGAACTAACAGTATTAAGTCTGTTAGTACTGTTAGTGTTAGTAACCTCCTTTTGACCACTTTTGTCATCTTCTTTTGCTGGATCTAGAACTTCATTCTTCTTTCCAGCATCATCACAACTTCATCTCTGACTTCTTATGTACTTTGAGAATCAGAAGTCAAAAATGGTAGGAGTACATATTATGGACTAGGAATTGTCTTCATTCCTCCTTGTCTTTTATGAATATTTACGTTGGTACCTGCATTACCATTAGTTTGATTCCCTGCAAAAACTGGTTGATAATTCATAGACATGTTTAGAGTATCAATATCAAACATCCATTAGGTCCCAGTTCCTACAATATTTGGTTTGTTTCAAGAAATTTATATGCAGGTTCTCCTTACAAATCTGGTTCTAGTGTTAAATACACTAAATGCTTTTACTATTGATAGAGTATCCATCAAAAATCCATCATCAGATTTGCCATCAACCTACCTAGGTGATCTAAGGTATTTAGGATTGTAACAAGACACCAAAATTGTCACATGAAGCATAATGTCATGTTTTCTACCTAAAAAATTTTTAATTTGTTCATAATGGTCCCTTGTTGTATCTGATAACTACACCCTATTTTGACAAAGCAGCGATTAACAGCTTTAGCCCAAAAGGTATTGGCAATTTTGGAACTGCAAGCATAGGTCCTAGCTGCCTCTATATGTCCTATTTTGTCCTCTCATCAACAACAATTGTTAATGGGGGGGGGGGGGGGGGGGAAGGGGGGGTGGGGGGGGGGGGGGGGAGTCCCTAGCAACACTAAATTCCCTCTTAAAACCCTTTATTTCACATAACTCATTCATAATTCTATTCATGATTCAGTTCCTTGTCACATCTGATTGTTTTAACTTATGTCTGTTGTTTTCTATGCCAGTTATGAAAGTTCTTAGATCTATATATGAGTCTCATCCTAGTGGCCAAAAAGAAAACCCAACAGAATAAACTAAGTCATCAGTGACAACTAGTCAGTTAAACTTTTATTTATACTCCTCATAAAACTAGCCAAAAAAATCAATGTGTAAATAACTATAAAGGTTTTGCAAATAAGCACACATCTTGGTCCTTTACAGGACTTTGTGTGCTTATCTCTTCTGACAAACAAACACCATGTTTGGTCATTTTTCAAAAAGCTTTGAATCAAACCTCTCACAAGTTCCCCTTACAAGTTTGTTCATATTTTAAAGTTTAATATGCCCAAGCCTCTATGCCATATAATTAACACATCTAATTATAACCTTTGAAAATAAACAAGTTAAACCTCCTGTAAGAACAACATTCTTTAGATCAAAACCGTACATGTTGTTCTGTCTAGGAACTCTAAGCAAGACTTGACTTTCATCAAGTAGCTTAAAGTCAGGAGATAGAACAAGACATTCAGTCTCAGTGAAAAAGAACAAGTTTTTCTGTCACACATTTGTAGATAGAAAAAGTAAACATAAGTTTTCCTTAACAAAGTAATACATCTTCAAAGACTAATTTCCCAAGTCCTAAATTTACTTATCCAGTAATTTTACCTACCTTTAGGACTCCTCCAAATGCAACAAATCCTCCATCAATTCTTAAAATCTGTAAGGACATGACTGTTTCCAGTCATATGCCTAGAGCATCCACTGTCAAAAATCCCTTAATCCTGTAAATTATATTATAGATTACCCTATACTCAAAATGAGAGAATTAGTTTCTCTTGGGGACCTAAGCCATTACTGACTTGAGTTTACCTTGTAGATCAATATAGTCATATCTTTTAAGCATGTATGATCCACTGTCTTTGGAGTTATGGTCAATAACATTTTCTGTTGGTCTCGAAATCCAGCATGCTGAGGACTTAACAGCATTTTCCCTATTTCCCATAGCAGCAATAACTACTGCTTTTGGCCCAGCAGTAGTTACATTGTTAACCCTAGCAGTATTAACTTTTTCATTAAAATTATTGATTTTAGCTGCTGATTTTTGGTTAAAAGCCCTTCTTACTGGTGAATGTGCTTTAAAATAAGAATATGTTGTGGGTAATGCATCATTCACTTTTGATTTAGAGGCAGTAGTATTAACAGGCCTGGCAGTACTAATTAATGATGCTGCTCTTGGAGAGCTTTGCTTAGCATCATTAACTGGCACATGTCATGACTTTGTTACAACTGCTGTTGGAATAAAATTCCTTTTAGGATGTGGGTGAGTTAATTTATTTTGGTGGTTCACCCTCTGAGCATTGTTCTATACTGGTCTAATTTCCCTTTGACCAGTAACTCTTCCCTTATTATTAATCACTGGTTTTTCTACCATTTTATTGTCATGAAAATCATAGTCTTTGATTAAATTGTTGAAACTTCCACATACAAAACAAGCTTTCTTTATAAACTCAAAACCATTTCCTAGTTTCTGAGTCATCATCCCATTCCAGTTTCTTCTATTATCCCTAGGACTTTGATTTTTCCTAGGATACTCTACTTGCCTATTTGTGTTTTCCTTATTAACAGATTTTACATTCTTACCAGATTTGACAAAATTGATTTTAGTAAACTTTGGTTTTGTCTGATCAGATTTAGGTCTAAACACACTATCATTATCACGTATCATTGTCATTCTTCAAATGATAGGAGCACTAGCCTAACAGATTAAGGCTTTCTACTATATCCTTACTAGTCTTAGATATACTAGTTTTAGTTTCAGGCACACTAGTGGTGGTCTTTCTCACTGCAGACTGAAAAACAGATTCATCTAACCCATCAAAAGATAAGTCAGGTCTTGAGGGCATGTGGTTTCCAGTATAGAGAGAGGGAACTGCATGATATCCCTCAACCTTTTTAAACCTATCATTTACTGGATTATCATCCCTATTACTTTCATGACTGTCAAACACATTATCAAGCACTTCACTCTTATTTACTTGTTCATCAAAACCAAGACCAGTCTTGTCTTTAGCAGTTATTTGACTATTTATCAGTTTAGTTAGGTTCTTACAAGATGTTTCAAACTTTTCTAGTTTAAGTTTCAAATCATGTTTTTCTTTTAAAGCATTTTCTAACTGATTTTTAAGCTCTTTTATAAAAATATCTTTTACTTGAACATCATATTTTAAAAATGCAATATCTTCTTCATAAACAGCTTCATTCTTTTCATGAACAACTATTCTAGCTTCTAATTATTCTAATCCCATTTGACAACCTATTATTTCTAGATTATATTTATTAAAATCTTCACGATGTTGATCATACTGTTTTTGAAGAGTTTCATATGATTTTAAACAATCTTTAGAGCAAGTATGTACCTCAGAGTCTGAACTTGATGAACTTGATGAACCTTGAGATGTATAGGCCATTAGAGCAAAGTTTGTGATGCCTTCTTTAGCCTAAAAGCTCCAATCATAACCACCTATCCCATCTTGAACAATCAAGGAATTTGTAGTAGATGTATCTACTGGTGCATTCCTTCTTGGAGCATCTCTATTTCTATTCTCCTGATTCCTTGGTGCCCTGCATTCTCTAGCAAAATGACCTCTCATATGGCAGTTATAGCATTCAACCTTTGTCCTGTCAAATCCAACAGTCTCTTTTTCATTTAAATCCATCTTCCTTCCCGTCTTCTTTATGAACCTCTTAACTCTCATGGTAAGCATTGACACTTGCCATTTGAGATCCATTTCTTCAAGATCATCAGCATCAATCTGTTCTAAATCTTCATAGTCCAACTGTAAGGCATTGAATTGGTTGGAAAAGAGAGAAAACATGACATCATCAACATATGATGTAGTAGAAGCTTGATCCATAGCGACTAGTCGCGTAAATAAACACTATTGAGCAGTATTAACTATTTCATAGTACTTCTAGATTATTCTAAAACAAAAGTCACATTTAAGGATTGAGCTGAAAGAGATAGTGACTTGACTTAGATTACATACACCTTCATATTATTAATACAAATCATCCATGCTCAATTGTGTAATCAAATTTGTTTCTCAAGGGTATTAAGCATATTGTTCCAAGCAGATGTAAAGCTCTTAACAACTTCAGATTTGCATCCTTCTGAGAGATAACTTTACCATAGATTTCAAGTTGACTGATGAGATTTTGAAACTGCTAGTTTTATCTAGTCTTGACTTGATGCAGTAAAGTTTTCATAATTCTGCTTGAGAATGTCCTCTGCATCTTCTTTGATTCTTGTTCCCTCCTAACCTATCTTGATAGCTTCCCATAGTACCTTTGTATCCTTGCAGACATGAAACTTTAGTAGGTGCTCATCAGGAATGGCTAGCATAAGAGTGCTTTTTTGCTTTTAGTTCATTTTTCCTTGCTAGCTTTTGTTCAGCAGTTTTAGGAGGAATAGGACCTTTGTAACACCCCCAAATTGGGTCGCAGCGGAATAAGGGTCCGGGGCGTGTTACTTCATAGATCAATAACACAAGATATATATAGAACGACCAAAAAGTCGTTTTAAAACTGATACATTGGATTTAACAAATATTTGATACAAATAGCCCGAAGCTTTAACTTGTTCCTGATTATTATTACAAAGATACTGGTTTACAACATAAAACAACCATATCTTTAGCATGACTTCCCAAACCAAAATCACCAATGTATCCTTGGCACCTTATGCTTACTGATCTCCTGAAAAACATTGCTTTAAAACGTCAACAATAATGTTGGTGAATTCATAGGTTTTATAAATCATAATATGCAGGACCGCAAGACTTTTCCCGTGATAATGCAACACATGCAGACATCACAAAACCAGATTACATTTTCCTAAGCTCATGACACTGAAGCTCGACGATCTTTCTTGCAATAATAATGTATTGCAATTTCTGCCCGATTAGATGTTCAACCCGAAAACATCCCAAATTCGACATGCTAATACGTTTCGTCTCGTTGATACTAGTCACCCGAGACGGGGAGTCTTCCCAAATAGATCTATTCATAACATTCGCGCTCAATAATGTAATTCACAACTACATCTATGCAATTGACAGTTCATGATAATGGGCTCAACTTGGGTTATCGCTACTTAGGCAAACTGTAATCATTACTTACGTCCAATTTAAAAACAATGCAAGTTTCCACCCCCATAGTTATAATCATTGAAATCGAAAGAAAAGTGGGCTATAACTCAACCTGGTTCTGATAATCCAAATAGACGCAGAAAAACGCGACACGTAAAAGATGTAATGCAACTAAATAGCATAGTCGTATAAGTACCATGTACTTCGATTAACTAACATCATATACAGGTCTATGTTAGTTACATCATACTATCGTTCGGGCTATCATAATTAAGAGGTCATGTAGTGAACGTATGAGGAGCTATGACACTTTAAATCGTAAATCCAGCAACTCGTCGATACGCCCACCCCCGAAGAGGGCCTCATCATGAAACTCCTAGATATAGTACTTTTGATAACCAATATAATTCTATATAGCTCATCACCATCTAATTGTTTTGGTAAAATTGTGTTTAATAAGTTAAAACGTTTTAATAATGGTACCTGTTTTAGTGAAAAACTAGCATAACTTCGCTTTTTAAACCCGATTTGACGTTTCTTATGCCACGCTTTCGTATTAGACAGTTATCATAATTTGACATTTTCCTAATTTGACCCTCTGGTGAACAGTAACTTTTTACTGTTCAACATCATACGTGAGTTTTATTTTAAATCGAATTGTTGACGTAAAACCCCAAAATGTCGTATTTTATTCGTTATAGCTCTGTTTTTAACGATTCTTTCGAGGAAAGTTTCTCGTTTATGAAAGTTCTATATATTTTATGAGGTTTAAATAAAATATAACATTCTGTCATGAATAGTTAACTTTTATAAAAATCGTTTTATAAAAGTACTTAATTGTCGCAAACTCCAAAATCATAACTCTTGTAATTAATGAAAAATTACGATTCTTATCATTTTGGAATCCTAGAAAATATGTATTTTTTAAAAATATCAAACTTTCTGTTGAATATTTTTTATAAAAAGTTTTATAAAAATCTTTTATAAATCCGTTTATTTATCTAAAAACTTTTTTTACCATAAACTATTTCGTATTAATCCTTTGACCAAGTTCTAACTTTTTCGGAATCGTCATGATCGTATTAATTTTAAAAAAATATAAATTAAGTATGTTTTTATAACCTTTAAGGACAGAAAGTTTGGTGACTTTATTAAGTCAATTTTAACCTGTTTTTATATTTTACCCTTTATAACTTTACCAAAAAGTGTACAAACTTTACTTCCGTATGACTTTTTTTTTGTGTTTCATATATCATGACTAAAGCTCAAAAACAAGATTAACATGTTATTTATCATACTTCTTACTTGGAACATATCAAGTGATCTTTATAACCCTAATTTGGCATTAATCACTTTTAAGCTTAATAAAGATTCTAAAATACTTATGTAATCCATTTATAACTTCATAATACCACCATACAACATGTGTATAAGCTCATAAAACTTATATTCCAAAAAAATCCATGTTTACAAGTTAAACATATCCCTAATGGTGATTTCACTATATAAACATCACATATGCATATAATCATATAAATAAAGGTTAAGGGCTTAAGATAACCTTAATGAGATGATGTAGGATGATGACAAATAAGTGTTAAACCCTTGTTTAGACTTTAAACCAAGATTATACCAAGAAACCCTATTTCCGAAATGAAAACCCTAATCTTGATTTCTTTGCTCAACACTTGTAAATAATTAATCAAGGCTTCAAATACTTTGAAAAGATATCTAATATAATATGATAGTGTATGTAAATAGGTTATATAAATTTGTATGGATTTTTATAGGGGAGGGTTTAGCCGTGGTGTTAAGGTAAAGGAGATTTTTTATGATTTTCTAAAACTAAGTGAAAAGATTTATATGTGTCTCTCTTGCATGATACTTGTATATATATGCCTAGTTGGTTAAAAGTTTGCAATAGTGGTCCAAGAACACACTTCATGGTCTTAAGGAAGACTTGTTTTCTTGTATTAGGTCAAAGAAACAAAGTAAAGTTGTGTTAATGCAAATGATGTACATTGACAAGTGGTAAAGATTTTTCTTATATAACCTTGTATACATTGCAAAAATTTCGGCATATATATGTTATATATGATATATTTTTGTAACTTTTTATGTATTGGGTATAAATGTGGGTATTTGTTGAAGCGCAAAAATATTTTTGTGGTTCCGAGAATGCCTAAACGCAATTTATCGCGAAACGTATACACTTTACGTATCCGATAAAAATAAATAACAAGGATACTACATAACACACATATTCTCAAAATAATTATTTTTAATACTTGATTGATTAACGCTTAATTGCATGATGCCGTTTACATGAACGCTAATTTTTAGCTTACGCGGATTTTTACTAATACATGAAATTACAAGCAAACGCGTACGACACTAAAAATAAATAGTAATTTACAACGTCGTCAATGACTTAAAACACAGGGTTTCTAGACTTCCCCGTTAAATGACCTTTTCTCAAGGCTCACGATGCAGCACTTGACGCGGTGTGGTCATGTGAAGAGGTGTGAATTCTTCTTAATTGGTCTTCACGTTTCCCACGTGAACTCAGACCTCTCTTGATCATCGAACCTTGACTAATGGGATCCGACTTCGCTTCAACCGTTTAACTTCACAGCCTACTATTTCTACTGGTTCCTTAACAAAATAAAGCTTGTCATCAAGATGAAGTCCATACAACGGAACGGCTAATGGTTCGTCGGTATACACTTTTCAGCTGGACACATGAATGTATTTTGAACTCTACTCAGCTCTCAGAAGCTCGATTTGTAAGCTATCCTCTCTGACATTTTCTAACACTTGAAAGGTCCAACATACCTAGGGTTAACTTCCCCCATTGCCAAAACGTATGACCCCTTCCGAAGCGATACTTTAACATAACCTTTATCACCGACTTGAATTCCATCGTTTACGCTCAGATCTCGTAACTCTTCTGTCGATCATGAGCGGCTTGCATCCTTTGCTTGATCTGGATGATTTTCTCAGTGGTCTCTTGAATTAGTTCTGGACCGAGGATTTGAGCTTCTCCAACTTCAGTCCAACAAACATGGGGGGGGGGGTTGAACGACACTTTCGACCGATAAAGTCTTCGAATGGTGCGGCCTTGATGCTAGCATGATAGCATTGTTGTATAAAAAACTCGACTAAATGGCCAAATGGTTTAACCCAACCCTTTCCAAAGTCGAATTGCACAAGCAAGCAGCAATCCCTCGAGAGTTTAATGGTCCTATCGCCTTTGCCTTCTGTTTTGTGATGGTACGCAGTACTCATATCCCAAATTAGTACCCAAAGCGTATCTAAAGTGGAACCTCCCAGAAATTGATGCGAATCACGGGTTAAGAGTACAAATGATAGAGACAGGATTCCTATGTCTCGGTGACCACCTTTTTAGGTACATTCTGCAAGTTTATCTAAAGGGATCAGTTTCTCTCATCGGTGTGGAAGATCGCAGACTTAGTGAGCTCGGTCAACGATCACCCCAAATTGTGTCATAGCCTTGAGACGTCTTAGAAGTTTCGAAACATAATTCATAAGTGATGTTTGTCCCCCTTCCATTCGGGTATCCTGGGTTGTACGAATAATCCTGATGGCCTTTGATGTTCGCCTTGACCTTAGCATAGGTCAAAGAAAACACGTGTCTAACAAAAGTGCTATGTCGCTTTCATGTTGGGCCACCATATACTTCTTCATTCTTGAACATTTTGTCGGAACCGCAGATGAATAAGTAATTTGATTTTGATTCGTCATGATCACAGAGCCGCAAATCGACATAACAAGGTAACCGCTCTTGCATTGAGGCACATGGTTCCATCCTCCCAAAGTGGTTCTAACTTTTGTTCCCTAATCGCTTCTGAATTTAGCATTTTCAACACATTCCCCCAACGTCTTTACTCTTAATGTTCTCTGGTTTTCGTGCTTCAGTCTGAGCATTTAAGATCTGTTTGGGAAGATCCAAGCTAATAGTCATGACTAAGGCTCGAACTCTTAATGGTGGTTCTTGTTTTTTCCTGCTCAAAGCATCAGCAACGACATTTGCTTTCCCCAGGTGATAACGAATAGCGCAACGTAATCACTTAGCAACCTCTAACCATCGGGCGTTGCCTCATGTTCAACTCTTTAGATCTAAAATGTTTGCAAAACCTCTTGTGATCGTAAACACCGTACACTTAGTTCCATATAAATAATGTCTCCAAATCTTGAGAGCGAACACCACTGCTCTAAGTTCCAAATCATGAGTTGTATAGTTCTTCTAGATTTATTAAACTAGCGTGATGCATAAGAAATCACTTGTTCTCTTTGCATCAACACAGCGCCCAAACCCTTCTTTGAAGCGTCGCAGTATGCGATGAAATCTCCTTCCTTCAGGTAATGCAAGGATTGGTGCACTGCACAAACTTTGCTTCTACAGTGTGAAAAGCTGCTTCTTGTTTATCTCCCTACGGCTAACTTGACTCTTTTTAGTACCTTAGTCATTGGTTTGGCGATCTTTGAAAACCCTTCAATGAATCTGCGATAATACCCAGCAAGACCTAAAAATTGACGAATCTCTGATGTGCCTTAGGAGATGTCCAATCTTACTGGATTCCATCTTGGCTGATCCACAATGACAGTCCTTCACAATCGATCACGTGACCGAAACTGTACTTATGATCCAAAATTTCACATTTGAAACTTGCATACAACTCTCCTTCTTAAGTAATTCCTAAGTATTTGCTTAAGGAATTCTTATGTTCTTTCTTGTTCTTCGAATATATCAGAATATCATCAATAAAGACAATCATGAATTTATCTAGATATTGTTTGCATACCCGATCAAAGCCATGAATACGGCAGGTGCTGTGTCTAACCAACGGCATAACTTGAAATTCGTAATGCCATACCGAGTTCTAAAGCAGTCAATGGAAATGTCTTTCTTCCTCGAACGCCTCATTGTGATAACCTGATCTAGTCAATTTTTCGAGTAGACACTACGACCCTTGAAGCTGATCAAATAAATCATCCAATTCTAGGAATGGATAATGTTCTTCACTGTTATTTTGTTTAATTCCCGATAGTCAATCACAGCCGGAATGATCCCATCCTTCTTCTTGACAAACAAACCGGAGCTCCCCAGTAGGAACTGGGTCTTATAAAGCCTTTGGGTCAACAACTCTTTCAGTTGCTCCATAACTCTGTCATTTTGGAAGGCCAATCGTAAGGCCCGTGCTACAGGGCGCACACCAGGTACAAATCAATGAAACTCCATTGTCGAGTAGGAGGAAGACCCGCAAGTCCTTAAGAAAATACTCAGGGTGTGGGGAAAGTCTCGAACAATTGGTACGTCTTCAAGTCGCTTCTTCTCCGACTTGTCTTAAATCTCTTTGCAGTTACTGTGCCAAAAAGATAGGAATTCCTTTTTTACATGTACTCTCTTTTAGTGCACGAAATGATGTTTAATCATGCAATATGTTCCCTGGTAACTTCCGTTGAACTGTGTATGATACAGATTTCTTTCTTCATGGATGCGAACAACTTCTCGGCAACCCACAGATCGCTTGGTACTTTGCCAACCAAACCATACTGATTAATAGCATCGCAACTACCAAGTTCTACAGCATAATTTATGTTTGAATGGTGGATTTAGTAAGATTCTCTAATGCTAGCAAATTAGATAGCTGAAATTGTCATAGACAACTAGTAATGTTTCTTGGCTTCTCGGCTTAGGATTGGTATAAGATGATGCCAACGTTTATAGTAAGAGCGGGTAAGACCTGCTTAGTCGATAGTGTTACTAATTTGATTTCCAAAAAGTAAATGCTTCCTATGAATTACCACGCATAACAAGATCTTAGTAGAAAAATTGTTTCTTAACAAGAGGTTTTTAGAGTGCCTACCTCACACACGGCATGGGTACCTTCCTGAATTATACATAAGTTGATCAGGCCCTGTATAATTGAAGACTAACGATCATTCTCATTTCGTTAAAATACTTATAATTTTATGATATTCGTAAGATTGTTCGTAAGAGTAAGAAGATGAACCTAATTTAATATTGACGAAATTCTCAATAAAATGAATAATTGATAGATAATGTTAAAATCATTCGTACAACTGAAATTTAAGGAAATACAATGAGAACTCCTAGGAGATCACGTCTAAGATAGTTTCAACTTAGGATTTCTTGGCAAAGCTAGACTACTTTCTCTTTTAAGGCTTTTGATCTCCTCTTTAATGTTGTAGGGTCTTGATGTTTCACTCCAAGTGCTCCAGTCCATCTAATTTGGATTTTTATGACTTTGGTTCTTGTTCTCTGGCATCCCTCCAGGAGTGCCTTTATTCCCACATTCATAAGACCTTTAACCTTCTGACTTGTCCCCCGTGCCTCTATTGGTTGTTAGTATATGTCATTTTGTAAGGTCTCCTACAGTTTAACGGACCAGAAGGCTTACTAGGTTTCACCTATGGCTTTGGGAGCAAATGGACCATCATATGATAGTTGCATTTAGGACACAACGCTTAGACCCGCCGAATATTTCTTCTTCCCGGCCCTGCAGTGTAAGCTACAGTATTGCCTCTGTTCGCTGTTGTTGGTTTTATTTGTTCTTGAAGTGTTATTTCAACTTTCCTCTTTTCTCAGCCTGGCGTCGAAAAGAGTGCTGATCTTTTAATCCACATGTTTTTTCTGAAACCTCACTATGGACACTCACTCTTGAAGTGTCTCAGACTTCCACACTCATAACAGGCATGAGTTCGTTGATTCCTAGCAGCAGTAGGATTTCTACACTCCTGGGTCATGTGGTCAACCTTCTTGCAATTCCCGCCCTTTATAGTACATTACCCATTGTGGTTACCTTCCCACTTTCTCTTATTGTTAGCATTCCCTGCTACTTTGCATTCTTGTTGTTCGGTCTGGCTTATTGACTTACGGGCCATGTTGGTTTTTGTCTCATAAATGGCAATAGCCTCGATAGCATTAGCCACTCGCTCGGCTATAACCCGCTCAATTTCCTCAACACTCATCCCTTGATCAACAGTTGTCATTGTTTCCTGAAAGTCACAGGGAACAAAATGTATATGAAGTTTCATTCAAGGGAAAATCATGACACTCCGTGATCCCAACCAGTAGGTAAGGTGAGACCACGTTATGCATAGATATAAGATAACAGCAACCATGGCATAAATAAATCCCCATCGTACAGTAGCATGATCATAACCAACAACGTAGGTTAATACTTAATACATCGTTTACATGAGTAAAAGAGTACAAGCTTTTTATTAACACTACCAACCGAGTATTACTCAAGTTTAGTGGAATACAAAATGAGCTACACTGACAAATCTATTTGTCTATGGCCAGGGTGCCTCTCAAGATTCTAGATGCTAGACTCTTATGTTATCTTTAAGTGACTCAACATTCTCTGGTGGTGGTGATGGTGAAGGTAGTGTAGCAGCAAACTCGGTAATGCATGTCTCAGCAGATGGTGATTGTGGAGTATGGCATTAAATAGACATCCGTACTGCACGGGATTTGGTCTCAAAAGACAAGATGATATGGTATGGAGAGGTGGGTGATATAGAAGCAGACTCATTAGTCTCAAGTGCCTCTATATTCTCAGCTTGAGGGGACAGGATCATCTGTAGGTACAGTAGAAGGGTCGGCCGGAGCTAGGTGCTCCTCCTCCTCCTCGCCCTCCTCATCCTTTTCAACATCATCATCATCGTTGTCATCATCAGATGACTCATCATCAGAATTGTCTCCTTCATTGGCAGGATAGTCCGCAGGATCCTCCTCAGGGTCCTCTTCATCCTCCTCCTAATTGAAGTCAGCAATTTAGCCAAGTGATAGGGCTGTAGATGAGGCATCAGCAGATAGAGGCTGATCCTTCATTGGTTCCTCTAGCTCCACATCAAAAGCTCACTGGAATCTCTATGGCTCGGAACTAATATGAACAGATGTGTAGGTAACTGTCGATAATGAGAACATAACAGCTTGCAACGAGCAAAACTTAACTTATATAAATATATTATATAAGGCTGGTATGGTAAATACGAGTATGCACTTATGGCATAAATGAATGATGGTAAGGTATCATATTCGATAGCTTAATGTTTAGGTAGCGCTTAGGACCTACGAGCTTATCGTACTACCTTGCCTAAAGAAATATTCCCCTATTTATATAAATAGCCATTATATAAATAATTGTAGAGTTGTGCGAAAGAATGCAAACTCATCTTTGTATATATACAATATACCCTCATAGTAATATACGTACTATAATATAAACACGTATATCAATTATGAATGCATCTAGTCCAACCAACTAATGCAACAAGTAGTGTATGCATGAATGTATGCACATATGTATGTCCCGTGTAAAACCCTTTGTATGAATTCAATGTTTGAAAACGGTTATAGTCCAGCAAAAACATTTGACCTGGTTCTCTATAACCTTGGCTCTTGATACCAATCTGTAACACCCCCAAATTGGGTCGCAGCGGAATATGGGTCCGGGGCGTGTTACTTCTCAGATCAATAACACAAGATATATATAGAACGACCAAAAAGTCGTTTGAAAACGATACATTGGATTTAACAAAGTAATTGTTACATAAGCCCGAAGCTTAACTTGTTCACTTGATCAAAATACAAAGATTTTCAGCCCATGACAGATAACAAAATGAAATGTGACAAAATCTTTAATGCATGACATCCAAATCAAAACCACCAATGTATCCATCGCACCTTGTGCTTATTGATCCCCTGAAAAACATTGCTTTAAAACGTCAACAATAATGTTGGTGAATTCATAGGTTTGATAAATCATATATTGTAGGACCACAAGATCTCCCAAGTGTATGATAATGCAACAGATGCAGATATCATATAAATGTAATTACGTTGCTCTAAGCTCATGACACTGATGCTTGACATGTATGGATGCCAAATTAATGGCCGTTTGCCCGTTGGTGATGTTCTAACCCGCAACATCCTATATTCGACATGGTATACGTTCGTTTCGCTAGTGATAGCTAATCACCCGAACGGGGTTGTCAAACCCAATAGATCTATTCATAACATTCGCGCTCGTAATTAACAGTTCATGATAATGGGCTCAGATTGGGTTATCGCTACTTAGGCAACATGTAATCATAATATAAAACTTAACCACTTGTGTCCAGTTGTAAAACATTGCATGTTTTTCACCCCAAAAACTTTGTAAAAACAAAAGCATGTAAAACGTGGGGCTATGAACTCACCTTGAGTTCTGATAATTCCAATTATCGCAGATAATGCGTCACGCGAATTGATCAAATGCAACCTAATTAAATTAAGGTCGTGTAAGTACTGAGTACTTAGTCTAACAACATTGAATATAATCTAATAGTTGTTACATTGTACTATCGTTCGGGCTATCATAATTAAAGAGGTCATGACATGACGTTCGAGGAGTTAGGACACTTTAAATCGTAAATCCAACAACTCGTCGAAACGCCATCCGAAGAGGCCTCATTATGAAACTCCCTAGTAATATAGTACTTTGATAACCACATAATATTCTATATAGCTCAATCACCAACTAATGGTTTTGGTAAAAATTGTGTTTTAGAAGTTACACGTATCTAATTATCGTTTTAGCAAACTGGCGTAACTTTCGGTTTTTTTAAACCCGATCTCGCGTTCTTATGATCTTATGTATAGACGGTTATCAAAATTGACATTTTTGAATTTCGGACCATATGGTGAACCGTAACTTTTATGTTCACATCAGACGTGAGTTTTATATAAAACAATGTATTAGTCGTCGTAAAACCGTTAAAAACTGTCGTATTTTATTGTTATAGTCTTTTTATGATTCTTTTCGAGGAAGTTCTGTATTTCTGAATGTTCTATATTTTTATTAGATTACACATATATAAACTTTCTGTATGATAGTAACTTTTATAAAATAGTTATATAAAAGTATGAATTGTCGTAAACTCGCGAAATTATAACTGTGCGTTGATTATTGAAAATACGGATTTCTTAACATTTTGGAATCCTAAAAAAGGTGTACTATATATTAAAAATTACTAACTTGCGTTTGAAATTTTTCTAAAATTGTTTTTTAACAATTTATTTACGACTCGTATATTAACGTATAACTAGTTTTTAACGTAACTTTTTGTTATAATCCAGTTTAACAATGTTTCTTATCTTTTTCGGAATCATCGTGAAATGTTATTATCTTATAAAAAAAATAAAAATAAGATGTCAAAATTGATTTGGGACCGCAACTTTGCTTAAGCTTGTTGCTATTGGTAAACTTTTCTTTATACTTTACTACTGTGTCTTTTATCACAAGTCTCATATATCATATAAATTTAAATCATACATATATTAAATGTCTATTTTCCATATTAAGTCTCATGTGTCCAAGTTACCAGGTTAATTAATTCACTGATAATACTTCAGATCCTAACTTTTAATAAGAAACTCTAATTTACTAGTTTGTTAAATAATCAATTTTTAAAAATAACCAAGTGTGTACAAGTGTATTTCTTTCATTGACCTTATAATCGTGTTATATTAACATGATTAAAAGTCCATAATCATATTAACCATATCTTTTTGTATACTTTCTCTTGAAACATTTATGACGTATTATAAACCTAATTTCCTCATAATTCATGTTTAACCAAAAACAACTCTGATACAACATTTTTCTCTCTTTTAATCCTACTGTAGTAATACCACAAAATATATAAGTATCCCTGTGGTCATTTTAAGGAAAACTTTATTTCCTGATTAAAACTTAAATGGTGATATAAGCTAAATGCACTATCAATGCCAATAATGAAGTTCTAGCAACATTAGCAGCGTTTATTACTGGACCTTAGGGGGGTAATGGGGTGATGATGATGTACAAGTACTCACCCCTTGTTTAGCACCAAAACCCAAACATGCACTAAATAAACTTACTTTCTTCACATCACCCATAGAACATTAATTTACTTGATATATAACTTAGGGAACTGGCTAACCAATGCTGCAAATGGATACGAACTAACGACTCTGTGTCTCTCGAGTGTCGGATTGATAGACAATTTGTATGGATTTGGTTGGGAGGTGGTGAATGCGTGGCCAAGGAATGGCGCAAACGAGCCGAAATATTGTGAAACATTTTACTAAATGTGTTTATGTATGTAAGATTAGCTAGTTTTAACTTGTATGTATATAATCCTTTCAGGGTCACAAGTCATGCAAGTAATTACGAGACAAGGTATGTTCAAAGGATGGTCATGGTTTATGGTTAGTAGTTAAGCATGCAGGTTATGTGGTGTATAATGAAGCATGGCTTGAAATTGACCAACTTGAAGCTTATTCTTATTTTTTCATGTATATAATTGTATTATAATGCTATGATTTCGGTGAACAAAGGCTTATACATGATATATTTATGTAACTTTTATGTATTGGGTATAAATGTGGGTATTTGTTGAAGCGTAAGGAAAGTTTTTTGGTATCGGGGTGCCCTAAACGCAATTTATCGCGAGAACGGTATACACTTTACGTATCCGATAAAAATAAAACTGAACGATGTTATTAATTATCCTCTCAAATAATTTAAATAACCCTTGCTTGATGTACACATTCATTATTTGATGCCCGTTTACATTGAACGCTGTGATTTTAGCTTACGCGATTTAAACTTTAATTCATGCAAATTACAAGCCATGCGTTGGAGATGCCCAATTCTTAACAGCCTCAATCTTAGTTGGGTCTACGTGAATACCACTGCTATCGATCACGTGTCCAAGGAACTTCACCGTATGGATCCAAAATTCGCACTTGGAAAATTTGGCATACAGTTCTTCCTTCTTCAACAACTCTAGAATAGTCTTCAGGTGTTCTTCGTGTTCTTTCTCGTCACGGGAGTATATGAGAATATCGTCAATGAACACAATCACAAACTTGTCCAAGTATGGTTTGCACACACGGTTCATGAGGTCCATGAATACCGCAGGTGCGTTGGTCAACCCAAAAGGCATAACTTGGAACTCATAGTGTCCGTATCGTGTTCTGAAAGCAGTCTTAGGAATATCTTCTTCTCTAACCCTTAACTGATGATAACCTGACCTTAAGTCAATTTTCGAGTAGATGCTGGATCCTTACAACTGATCGAATAAGTCATCGATTCTTGGTAAGGGGTAACGATTTTTCACTGTGAGTTTATTCAATTCACGATAATCGATACACATTTGGAAAGATCCATCCTTTTTTTGACAAATAAGATTGGTGCTCCCCATAGAGAGGAACTTGGTCTTATAAAACCTTTGTCGGAAAGTTCTTTCAGTTTCTCGGCTAATTCCTTCATCTCTGCAGGTGCAAGACGATATGGTGTGCGGGCAACAGGTGCAGCTCCGGGTATTAACTCAATGTGAAATTCTACTTGGCGCGTCGGGGGTAGTCCTGGCAAATCTTCAGGGAATACTTTCGGAAAGTCTCTGATGACAGGCACATCTTTAATTCGCCTTTCTGGGATTTCAGTTTTCTCCTCATTCATCATTTGAATCAAGAACACTTTACATCCTTGGTCGATGTACTTCTGCGTCCTGATGCTCGAGATGACTTCTAATCTCGATTTGTTTTTAACTCCGCTTCTCTCGCCTTGTATGATTAGCATATCATTTCCATATGGAACGCGAATGTACTTCTCATAACACACAACCTCCGCGCGATGCTCGACCATCCAATCCATTCCGACGATGACGTCAAAACTTCCTAGTTCTATAGGGAGTAAGTCGATTTTAAAAAGGTGATTTTGCAAGTTAAGAGTACACCCTCGTAAAATAGTATTTGTGGTTAGCGACTTTCCGTCGGCTAGCTCCACACTATAATTAGTATCTAGGGTTGTAGGAGGGATATCTGTATATTTACTGAAAGCATATGACACAAAGCTTCTATCTGCACCAGTATCAAATAGCACCGAAGCATAAACATTATTGATCAGGAACGTACCATTCACCACATTGTTATCTTTCACAGCAGCCTCAGCACATAGGCTGTATACTCTGCCAGGTGCTCTGCGTCCTCCTTGAGTGCTGGTTGATGCTTGGTTATATCCCTTAGGGTTTCCTTGATTCTGCCTCTGATTGTTCTGAGGATTTTGTTGGTTGCCTCGAATTTGATTTCCACGGCCTTAACTTCCATTGTTCGGACACTTGTTCTTGTAGTGTCCCTTTTCGCCACATCCGAAGCAAGTAACATCACTTCCTTGTCCTTCTTGGCTTCCGGGTCCTCTTTGGCTTGCGGGACGGGGTGGGGCTCGGCATTCTTTGACCTTATGTCATGCCCTTCCACAGTTGTAACAAGTAGGAGGGGATGCGTCAGTGTGGTGTCGTCCACACTTCCCGCAGTAAGGTAATTTGCCAACGTAAGAACCTTGCCTAGTTGTAAACACCCTTGCTGTCTCTGGACGTTTGTTCGGATTGAGATTACTAGTGGTGTTGGGGTTGTTGTTGTTGTAGTGGTTTTCGTTCCATTTCCGCTTGTCACCAGAGTTTTCTCCTAACTCTTGGACTACTTGGTACATCAACCCTTGAGCCATTTCAATCGCTTCATGCAAATCTACTGGTTTGGACGAGGTTACATTACCCTTGATGTTCAAAGGTAGACCTTCAATGTAACGTTCCAACAACCGGTCGGTGTTGGGTACCATTTCAGGGCATAAGAGGATGAGTTCTTGGAAACGTTGATTGTAGGCGGTAAGGTTTGTGCCTTTCACCTTTAAATTCCACAGTTCGTTTTCCATTTGCTTGACTTCATTTCGAGGACAGTACTTCCGGATGAACATAGCCTTGAAATCACTCCAAGGTGTTGCATGAGCGGTATCGAGAGTAACAGAACGAACAATTAGTCGAAAATTTTATATAAGAAACCATAAAGTACATGTTTTGATTAAAGAGGTTTAATATACATGATTAAATTGTTATGACATGTATGTGGGTTACGACTTTACCGGGATAATGTTTATGTGTTTTGTTGAGCCATGACAAACATGCATGTTTATCATGATCATAAGAATATTAATAAGTATTTGTACGTGTATATTTTGACCACTTAATGGTAGTACGATATTCTAAAATTCGGGGAATACTTATAATTGAGTCTTGATTGGATATTATGATAAGTAAAACCTAGAATTAAAATTAGGTTCATCGTAATAAAAGGGAGTGCATGTGCTACATATTTACTTTAAACGATATAAATTGTTTATTATGGGTTTATCTTTTAATTTTTTTGTCTAATTATTTTAATTACTTTTTTTGGTTTATTTAATTATGGCGAATTGTTGTAAACAAAAAAGGTAATTTTTCAAAGAAGAATAATATGACTACAACAAGTATAAAAAATTAAGAATTGTTTTGAATGTCATCATATATAGTGATTGGTAATTTTCGTGACTAAATAGAATCAAAGGCTCAATCCAATTTGGACAAACTGTGTGGAGAGTTTAAACTAGCGTCGCTGGTCGATAGACCCGGACAAAGAAGGAATCAAGCTTCACCGACCGAATTCTTCGGCTTGCTTGTGCGTCAAATTGAGTTACCTCTACGACTATTTAAAAGTACAAAATTACTTGAAGTCGATTTGCCTCAATTCCACATCCAACACTAATTGAAATACTTTATGCAAAAGTACGTGTGGACAGGATTAATTGAGGCACTTCCTTTAATTGGTTCATCCAATGCCTCAAACCTAACTATGTAAAAATTTTAATCCTTCAACGCTAAAATTAATAAAAAGTGTTTATTAAACATATCGCTATGGATTGTATGCATCTTCCCATACATAATTTTGATTCACAATGTCAAAATTAATACCCTTAAACGAAAAGTGCTAAGCCATCTAATTAAAAAGACACTTGAAATGAGCGATTAAGTCAGGTGAGACCTTGGTCTTTATCATCGACGGAACAGAAACTATCAATGATTAGAGTGAGACCTCACATGGAGAGGTTTCTTCTTAGATTAGAATACTTAATGAGGTACTTAGTGAATCTAGAACGCAAGCATTAAGATGGGAGTAAACATTTACAATGGCAACATTTTGGCAATGTAAATCCCATAAATATCTAAAAATTGAAAAAATTATGTCAATACTTGTTCAGAAAAGTTACCAATAAATACATTCATCACTAGCAATCAACTAATGTGATGATTTATGGCAATGTGGTCCAGTTTTCTAGAGAAAATACTATGTTTAAGAATATTACCTAGGTATATTTTTTATTTTCTTGAAAAAGGTTTATCGAAAATACTATATATTTTTGGAACTTTTTCTGTAAATGGGCTCATTCCGAAAATACACTTTAAGTTCGGCGTTCAAGCAAGACTTTCTTAACGTGAAACACGACTGGCCCAAATTTCACATGAATGTACGCTCGCTAAAATTGTCTTGCAGTAGCGATACTTTGGACTATTGTATAAGCCTTGATCCATAACAACCCGCGGATACTGCAACTTACTGAGCGAAAATGCACGATTCAGAGCGAAATAAAAAAAAGCACTCTAATGTGCTATTATTAGCATAGAAAAATGTCACCTAACTTCAAAGGCAGTTTGAAAAATGATCCACCACCAAAACAATGGCTTAACTTCGAAAAATGTTATGAGACCTCCAGCTGTAGAAATCTAACGATCTGTGGATGCGCTACATAGTTGCAAACCTGCCCCTTGTTAAGGACCGTGTAGTGAACATTATTGAAATGAAAGGACTCATCGACCAATTTCATCACTTTGAAACTATAACGACAATGATTATGGCTGTTAACTTAATCAACACAGGTCCCTTAACAAAATTTTGGTGATTTTGTAAGAAACTTCAATATGCATTGCGTGGGAAGACAGTTACTGACTACACGCACTCTCTTATGACTTCGAAAGTTGTGAAAGACAAAGCACCTACTCTCAATTTTACAATACAAAAGGGTAGAATAACAAGCAAGAACCGCAAGCGAACAGAAGGTCAAAGGCAAGGGTAAGCCCTGATAAGAGAACAAGCAATTGTGCCTTATCAACCAAACCTAGCCCAATCCTCTTGAAGAGAAAGAAAATCCTAATAAGGATCAAGCTGTCACCACTATTTGCCAACGTGCTGGCATTGGAAGAAGAACTGCCCACTTTAATCGAAGAGTTGCGTGCAAATAAGAAGAAGTTTGAGACCCTAGGTGCTAGCAGTTCAGGTAAACTTATTTTGCAATAAGTATTCAATCTAAACTTACACAATTAAATTCCTGTGTATATATACGGGGATGCGGTATTCATGATGTACTACGCTGCCAGGGATTAAAAGTAGAAAGGAAACTATCTTATGGGGTTCTTATTTCAAGTGGCAATGGAACACAAGCAGCTGTTTGAAAGCCAGAGGTATTTTGATTTAGTATAACCTTCAGGTTAGTCACTTGAAATTAAACAATTATTATTTCACCTTCTATTTAGAGTTAGAGGTGTTGTTTCCTTTTCTTGTTTGTTGGATCTTGGATTTGTTCACACTGTTACTAGTAATGGAATTTCTGTTTCTTTAAATGGTATTTTCTATTTTAGTGCAATATCTGTGAATGGTGTGTTTGAAATTGACATGAATGATAATGTTTCCAAGTATAATAATAATTCTATTTTTAGCATAAATAAGAAGAGAAAGTTGGACTTGAATTCTTCTTATCTTTGGCACTGTAGACTTGCCCATATTGGCAAGACTCGCATGCAAAAGCTTCAACGTGAAGGACTTTTGGAAAGTATCAATGATGGATCATATGATAAATGCGAATCTTGTATTTCTGGGAAGATGACAAAGAAACCTTTTAATAATAACATTGAAAGGGCTACAGATCTACTTGGTTTAATACATACAGATGTGTGTGGACCATTTAGGCATGTGTCAAGGAAAGGTGCTAGCTACTTCTTAACCTTTACTGATGATTTCAGTCGTTATGGTTATGTTTACTTGCTTAAACATAAACATGAGGTATTTGAAACATTTAAGGTATTTAAATCAGAAGTAGAATTGCAACTAGGAAAGAAGATTAAAGCTCTTCGATCCGATAGAGGTGGTGAATATTTAAGCCAAGAGTTTAAGGATTATCTAGGTAAGAATGGAATAGTACAGCATCTTACTTCTCCATATACTCCACAACAAAATGGTGTATCTGAAAGGAGAAATCGCACATTATTAGATATGGTACGATCTATGTTTAATCTTACAACTCTACCATTATCCTTTTGGGATTATGCCTTAGAATCTGCTGTTCGTATTCTAAATATGGTTCCCACAAAGAAGGTTGATAAGACACCATATGAAATATGGCATGGCAAGGTACCGAATTTGTCTTATTTAAAGGTCTGGGGTTGCGAGGCGTATGTGAAACGTGACTCAGCTGATAAACTCCAACAGAGATCTGTTAAGTGTATCTTTGTAGGATACCCTAAGGAAACTATGGGTTACTACTTTTATTTTCCACCTGAAAACAAAGTAATTGTTGCTAGGTATGGAGATTTTCTTGAAAGAGATCTCATATCTCAAGAATTCAGTGGGAGAGATTATGATCTGGAAGATGATCATATGGATACATTACCTTCTGAAAACACTAGCGAAATTCCAGTAGAACCTGAAAGTCTGGGTCCTCCACCGGAATTAATTCCTGTCCGAAGGTCTGAAAGGACTACACGTGCACCCAACCGTCTATGTCTAAACATGGAGGTTGAAGATGATGTAGTAGGGGATCTTGGAGAACCTGCTAATTATAAAGCTGCCATGCTTGACCCTGATAAGGTAATATGGCAAGGTGCAATGGATGAGGAAATGAACTCCATGAAAGTTAATGAAGTCTGGATTGAAGTAGACCCTCCTCCCAATGCTAAAATAGTAAGGAGTAAGTGGCTATTCAAGAAGAAGACTGACATGGATGGTGAAGTACACACCTATAAAGCTCGTCTGGTAGCTATAGGCTTTACTCAAACCTATGGGATTGACTACGAGGAGACGTTTTCTCCTGTAGCAGACATTAGAGCTATTAGGATTCTCATAGCTATAGCAGCGTACTATGATTATGAGATTTGGCAGATGGATGTTAAAACTGCTTTCTTGAATGGTCGCTTAGATGAAGACATCTATATGGAGCAACCTGAAGGGTATGTTAATCCAAATTTTCCAAACGGTGTATGCAAACTTCAAAGGGCCATTTATGGTTTGAAGCAAGCATCACGTCAATGGAATAAATGATTTGATGAGGAAATCAAGAAGTTTGGATTTACTCAAAATCGTGATGAGCCATGTGTATATCGCAAAGCTAGTGGGAGTGATGTAGTATTCTTAATCTTATATGTCGATGACATTTTAATCATGGGAAACAACATTCCAAGGCTTAAAGAAGTTAAGGACTATCTTGGAAAATGTTTTTTTGTGAAGGATTTAGGAGAAGCTGCATACATTCTGGGAATTAAGATATATAGAGATAGATCTCTGCGGTTGATTGGACTTAATCAAAGTGCTTACATCGATAAGATATTGAAGAAATTCAGTATGCAAAACTCTAAGAAAGGTTTTATACCGATGGAAGTCAAACATGATTTGAGTAATGAAATATACGCTTCATCAGATGAGGAAAAAGCTTACATGAAAAAGGTACCTTATGCTTCGGCTGTAGGATCTATCATGTATGTTGTCAGGTGCACAAGGCCAGATGTGGCGTTTGCTCAAAACTTGGTCAGTCGATATCAACAGAATCCAGGAAAGCTCCACTGGGTTGCTGTTAAACATATTCTAAAGTATCTGAGGAATACGAAAGATATGTTTTTAGTATATGGCGGAAATCCAGATACAGAACTTGATGTTACAGGTTTCTGTGATGCGTCCTGGCAATGCGATAAAGATGATACAAAGTCTCAGACGGGTTATGTCTTTGTTGTCAATGGAGGAGCAGTAGACTGGAAGAGCAAGAAGCAGACTACCATTGCGATGCATGCGACACAATCTGAGTACATGGCTGCGTCAGAAGCTGCAATGGAAGCAGTTTGGATTAGGAAGTTTGTTGAAGATCTTGGAGTGATGCCTTCAATAAGTAAACCTATTAATATGTATTGTGACAATTCTGCTGCAATCATATTCGCCAATGAACCTGGAGTCATGAAAGGCGCCAGACATTTTCTGCGGAGATATCACTATGTTCGAGAACAAGTCGAGAGTGGTGAAATCAAGTTAATAAAAGTTCACACAGATAAAAACCTAGCTGATGCTTTTACTAAAGCTTTACCTAGAGGAAAAGTTAGTGAACATGCCAATGGAATTGGACTTCGATTAGCTAGTAGTTTCATGCATATCTGTGATTAGTATTTGGATAAAGGATGTGTAAACATTATTATTTGATAAAATAAAATGATGGTTGTGTTTATTTTGTTATTTAATTTTGTATCCTATTTTACATGTTTTAAATCCATGAATATTAAATTATTCTAAATGTCCGTTGTCGTTTAATAATATGGGAATATTATTAAATCAAGACAAATTTAAATGTTGGTCGGGTATACTTGAAAGTATATTGATGTGATTACATACCAAATTTAAATGATATTTGATGAATTGAATATAGGACTTATCCCAACTATGTGATTGTACTTTATGGATCTTGTCATTAAGTAAATCATAAATAGTTATCCTCTGACTTGAGATACCAGGAAACTGTCATGGATCTAGTGCATTTCTGTAAGGCAATTTAACGCTATACGTAACTGGTAGCTATACGGATTGTTTTCAGAAGTGTTGCAAAATTCATAAGTTTTGCTTGTAGTCAAAGTCAATGAAGGATTTGTTTCCTTCAAATTCGTTTTGAAGTTTATTACAGCTGGGGCACCTGTTGGATTGTAAGAGGTAGTGTGGCCACAACCAAAAAAATTTTCTGGAATACGTTCAGAAGATTTGGTAATCTTGCTCAATCAGATAAACGAGAAACAGAATCAGTTAATTAAGGAATGACTAAGATCCATATCCTTATTAACATTGTATTAGAAACAAAAGGATAATAATAATGATGAATCATTAAAAGGTTTTACAGGAGGGACCCTTACTGAGATCGTACTAGGAGGCTCCGGCGTGTAACTAGACGCTAACCGATGTGATCACACTATTAAAATATGTCTAAGTGGGAGCTGTTAGTTTATGGACGATAAATTAATAGTCGTGTGTTAGGATCGAACTCGAGACCACGAGATTGCATACTCAATACAACCCCCCCCCAAAAAATACGAGTTAACAATTTATAATCAATATATTTGTTTAATTTTACAAGTAAATGTTTATACGTCGTTAAGTATTTAACGGAAAAGACTAAACGACCATTAAGGACATAGGACATGTCATAATAAACATAATTTATGTTACATTATGTTACATAAATTATTGTTTACTTATGTTACATAATGTTACATAATTATGTTACATAATTAAGAATTGATGGTTCTTAATTGATATTAATGAATAGGATGTTACATTGGGTGGCAAAGGGAGCCTATATATACACCGTACATGGAGATGTGGAAAAGGACACACACATTAATCCTAAATACTCTATCACTATTCTTGTCCTTTATTCGGCTCCATAAACATTGGGTTGATCGGATCGAATCATCGGTTAAACGTACGTGTTATCAAGCTTAGTTAATTGGTTAACCTCGATACATAGCGTGTGTACAAGATTCGTGATTACAATCTTTCTTTAGATTGTTCTTGGATGTTTTCGTATATACCCAAATTAGGGTTTCCTGAGATAATCGCTAAGCAATTTGATTCTTGTTCGGGCTAGAATCAATAAGGTTGTTAACCCTAATTCGGTTAATTATTCAGCATGTTATTTGATCTTTATTTGCTTCCGCTATTCTATGCTTTGATGTTATGGTTTAATATAATTGTTATGAAAGTATAAAAACTATCATATCCTTATAGCCTTTCATTGATCCCCATGTTTTGGTAGTATAGAGGGTGGCTTAGATCTTATCAATCCTGATATTAGACTTACCATGTTGAACCTGGGATTAGTGGGATACTAGGGTAGCTTGACATCTATCCCTAGTGTAGGAATTAAACAGATTACCACCTTTATCATATTAAATACTTATAAAGCATGAGAACTCTTTCAGAGTGGGTTAATAATCGGTTTAGATTATAGATTGGTCTTAAGGGTAGTTGGGGTTTAACCACTGCAAGCTTGGATGCCCTGCTCGTGTGATCCTAGGACAATGTGGGATCACAGAGTAAGCATAGGACAGACCTTAAATGAAAATTCGGGTCTGTCGACTTTAGAACCAATAATGGAACTTATAATTAAACATTGCACAGGAAAATGTAATCATAGCATTGGTAATGAAATAGTTAGGTTAGCACGTCTTTCTCCATGATATCTTCTATCTATTTATTTTATCGCATTTACTTTTCTGTAATTCTTAAAATCAATCTAAAAACTATTTTCCAGCGTGACAATAATCAAATTAAACTATTTAACTTTAGCTCTTGGGACGACCTCGGATTTACCAGACTATTGCACTATATACGACCGGGTTCTCTGTCCGTTAGTGCGTGTATCGATAATCGAGTTTTATAAATTTAAAACTTGGTAAAAATATATTTAAAGCAAAATACGCATCAAGTTTTTGGCGCCACGGTCGGAGAGCTAAAAATTAGTTTTAATTTGATTTCTTATTACTAAGCATTTCGGTATTCATAATGGCTGAGGGGAAATCGATAACCTCACTATGGAGCAATATCTAGCATTGACTCGAGGAAACCAGGCACCGGGCGTGGTTGAACCAGAAAATAGAGGCAATGTGAACTTTGAAATAAAAAGTCAATTCATGTGGGAATTGAAGGTGGACGGCTTTTCCGGAAACAAGAACGACGACGCCCATGAGCATGTGGAGCGAGTTTTATATATCGTCAGCTTATTCAACATTCTTGGAGTATCACATGATGTTGTCATGCTTCGCGTCTTCCCCATCACTCTAACTGGAGCCGCTAAGAGATGGGTGGACAGACTTCCTCCACAAACCGTCGATTCCTGGGATCTCCTTAAGAAAGCCTTTATCCAAAGGTACTGTCCACCATCAAAGACTGCCAAGCAGCTTGAAGAAATCCGCAACTTCAAGCAGGAAGGAGATGAAACATTATATCAAGCTTGGGAATGGTATAATGACCATTATATGTTGATGCCCACCATGGACTATCCAATAACCCATCAGAAGGTAAACATCTTTTAATCATTGCACTAAATAAATAAACCAACGTTCTAATCAGATTAATAATGGTTAATACAGTTTTCTTATATAAGGTTCGACTGCCCTTTTATCTTTTGTCTACTAGCTTGCGTAGGTAACAGTGTCTTGAATTGATTGTAGTCACCAACCAAACCGTGCCAGTCTCTCAGGCTGAAAATCCCCTTTTTCCCGTTAGAATTAGGATTTAGACTGACATAGGTTTAACATAGGTCTAGATTAGAATAGAATTAACATAGATTAGATAACCAAGATATTAATTAAATTGATTGATTTAAACTCGCTCTCAGTGATTTACACCCTACTTACCACGAAACTACTACTGATCGGGTACACTGCCCGTTAAAGTGTTATCTTTGGTTGAGTTGGCAAAATATAAATTTAAAGCTTGAATCAATAAAATATACACCACACAACGACACATCAGTTGGACAACCTGGGACGAGACATGAAGAAGCTAAAGGAAAGTGTTCATGCAATCCAGGTTGGATGTCAAATTTACGAAGGACCTCACCTTGACAAGGATTGTCCCCTTAGCGAGGAAGTTAAACAAGTTGAAAAGGTCAGATATGGAGAATTTAGACAAACAACGCCTTTTAACAGGAACAATGGAGGAAAGTTTCATGTAGGACCACCTAGATACTACACTAAGACTGATAACCGTCCACCATATGGAGAAAGGAGGCAAAGCCTAGAAGAACTATTAGCTAAGCATCAAGAGGAATCTGCACGAAGAAGTACTTAAATGGAGGGGTGGATCAAGAAGCTTCAAGAGAATGCTGAAATTAATACTAGGAACCAAAGTGCCTCGTTTAAAAATTTAGAAACCCAGATCGAACAATTGACTAAGGAAATTCACTCTGATATAACCCTTAGCTCATCCTCAGAACAAATTAAAACAGTTACTACTGATCATGAAACATCTGGGGTCAACAAACTCCATAAAATGTCCTTCATATCAGAACCTGAAAGTGATACTCCTAAAGTTTTACAACGCCAACTCCCACTTAAAAAGTTAAATCCAGAAAGCTTCACACTCCCCTACACGATCGGTAAATTTAATTTTTATGCCATGGCTGACCTAGGCGCTAGTATTAATGTAATGCCTAGGAGTATATTTTAACACTTGCATCTTACTAATCTCAAGAAAACAAATGTGCTCTGTGAAATGGCATATATGTCTAAAAAGGCACCCTTAGGGATAGTTGAAAACGTTCTAGTTAAGATTGATAAATTCTTATTCCCTTCTGATTTTGTAATCATTGACAACACCCCTTCTGAAACTACAATTCTAGGGAGACCCTTTTTGGCTACCATTCATGCAAAAAATAGATGTCTTCGCTGGAAAATTTTCTTTTGAAATTAATAAAGATAGAATAAGCTTTGCTTCAATGAGAAAAGATAATAATCCTAGTGAAAAAAATTTAATGGTTAATTCTAGCCTAATTAATAGACCCCAATCCCCTGCCTAGAGTAATAATCAAATTGATTACGAAGAGTCAGGTAACTGGGATAATAGGTCTCCTAACTTAGGTGATCGGAAGCATAAGAAATGGGAATTTAATTTAGATGAGAATGTTCCGAGAGCACACTTCTGTAACCCTATAAAACAGAATATCAAGGAACAAACCAAAATGTGGCCATCCTGTGACCATGACAAAAAATGTGTGATGGTGGGGTAGAAATCTGTAGGGTATCTAAAACTGGGAATTTAAGGTTTTGGTACTGCAACTACGATCATGAGAGAAGAAATATAAAAGGAAAAGGACTATCCTTTCCTGATTTCCTTTTAGAAAAATACAAAAAAGACAAACCAGTGCCTTAGTTTGGGCAATAGATACGCTGAATGGTGTGATATTAGTCCCTCATCCAAAGCATCCTCTCAAGAATCAAACAAACCGAGACCTAGAGATTATACCTTCAAGGAATGGACATTGATTAAGTTCGAGCATACTGACATTAGTGAACCTGCGAAAAAAGCACTATTAAAATTATGGTTAATTGATTGTTTCCAAGATAACTCGACTATTGTAAATAACCCAACCATTAGGAGCTTTGATGATTACAATTAGGAATTCAATTTAGAAATTAATAAGCTAGCTGATGAGAAGGAACTTAGAATAGGGAAGAAGGGACACATTCTCGATAACATATGGGAATATTGTAACCAAGTGCATAATAAAAATTATGGGTGGTACTCAATTTGAATTTCAAAAACGAAGAGTGAGGAAATATGGAATAAAAGGACGAAAGGACTATCATCCGCCAGAATTACAAGTAAAACTTTCGAGGTTAAGAAATACCCATTTGAAGGTGAACAAAGTTTTCATCTGTGGTTACCAAAGGACTTGGATAATATTTTACCTCTTGAAGGAAGAACGGATTCTAAATTTAAGGAAAATATTCGAAAGAAGTAGACAAAACGTAGATGACATGATCTAACTTAAAGACTCATTAATAACAAAAGGGCTTTGTCGGGAGACAACCATCCTATATTTAATGAAATTTAACTTTTTTCTGCATTAGTTAGTTGCATGTTTCTTACTTTATTTTACGATATCCAGAAGCTTAGAGGGCAATTATCAAGACCGCTCGACTCATAATCATGTGGTAACTCTACTGAATTTGCAGCAGTTACAGCGTAACAACTTTAGTTTATGTCATAACTATTATAGTTACGATGTAACCCATTTTACGGTTACGCCGTAACGCCTTAAAACTTAAATTTTTTACCACTTGATTACGATGTAACCCATTTCACGGTTACGCCGTAACCTCCTTCTGAAATCATAAAAAATTTAAGTTTTAAACATGTCTAAACTTTGTATACGTAAATGGACTTTGTAGGTATGTTCTCTAGAAGCCCTCACGAGACTAAACTCGTCCACTTGGGCCACCAAGTGGTTTAAAAGGCTTGTTGCATATGCTAAATGCAATCGTGATTCCTACGAAAGTGAGTTAGGTTTGTATTTTCTTTACACTTCATAATTCTTGTAGAACGGTTTTATGCTTGGGTTTGTTTTTGTGATCACATGGGATAAAGAGCTTGTGGGAAGACGGAGATAATCTAAAATATTTTCGCCTAATTTCAAATCTCAAAGCAATGCTCAAGGGGTTTCTTGTCCTAATTCTACTCTTTTCTTTTTATTTCATTTCCTTAATGTACAATAGGGACATTGTACAAATCAAGTGGGAGGATGAGAGTAGAATTAATACTTGACGTATGTTTTGCATTCGATTTTCTAGTTTTCTTTGAAAATTATGCCAATTTTAAAATTTTTGACAAATTTTTCTTAAATAACTAGAATTAATCTTTGCCGAATGCACATTACCCTTTATTATTACTTGGTGAGATTTAAGCCTAATATTCCGTTTCCATCATATTATTCAAAAATCCACCAAAATATTGAGTGTGCCGGTAGTATTGTAGACTTTAGAACTTGGCATGTACATCATTTCGAGACCTAATTGATTAGCAGGAATAGATAGTTCAAGAAGGCAACACTTAGGAAATCACCCAAATAGCCTATATGTGTGTGTTTATCGACTTGTTACACTGACTTGTCGACCTCCCGTGATAAACCCTTTTGTTGCACTCATTATTAGTGCAAGATACCCCTAGATCACCCTTGTTAAACCAATCTATGTTTTCACCCAATGTTATATGTATCGTTACACCATTTCGCCTTAACCTACCCTGTAGTCTATAGTTATCTTTGTGTTGAAATTTCTGGCTACTTAAGTCCATGGTTCGGGGGAATGGGAACGAAAATTTTATGCATTCGTGGAAGACCAATCAGTTATGATCTACAAAGACCCCCTATATCACCACTTTTGACATTGTTTATCTCAAGTGGGGGGATGTGCGTATTGTACCAAATGTTGCAGGGGCAATAATAAAAAGATATAAACTCCTGTAGCATTTGCATGTTTTAAAAGAATGTAAATGAAGACAAGATGGTGCAACTAAAAGCCACCTATGTGCTAAAGAATATAAAGATGGTGCAAATTAAGTAAAAAATGGAGCTATTAGCCCATTATTGCACCACGACATCTCAAAAAAATGGAGCTAGTAGCCCATTATTATACCAGGTCATACCAATACTTATGAAGAATGGAGCTAGTAGCTTATTAATTAAAGATCAAATTTTCGAACTTAGACTCTTGGACCTATGGATGGACAATAGCTAGTTATGACAACATTAGATTTCTTTAGACTATTTGTTTTGTGTTTTTATATTAACAACCATTAAATGTGTATCCCATGACTATCCTAACCCTTTATCACCCTTTAAAATCATATTACCCTTGTTGCCTTTAAGAGTTATTTAGACCCTAATTCTAACTGGTGCAGATTTGTGTACTTTCCAAGCTTATGATAATACATGCAATGACTGTGTAATAGAGCGATCACCCTGAAAATGAAACACTTAGACTAGTGAAGAGTTGATTGACTTTTTATCCCCTTTTCACGAAGTGTTCGGCTTTGAGGTTTTCTAGCATAAGTGTTTTATAGATTCATTTCTTAAAGTTATTCTTGAGAAATCTTTTTATGAAATGTTTTAACAGGTTCTACTTGAGGGCAAGCAAAATTCAAGTGGGGGGATATTTGATAACATCAAATATTTAATACTTTTTAGGGCCAAAAATACCCTTATATAGACTTGCAAAGTTTCTTAATAACTCGAAAAGTCGATATCTTTTCTATCATTTGTAGTTTTCAGGTGAATGCACGAAAAAGTGACAAGAAACAATAGAAAAAAGGCTTAAAGAGAATTTCTAAAGAATGTTACGGTCGTAACACTAAAAATGGTTATCACCGGTAACAGTATATAAGCACATACCGAAGATCAAGGACAACTTTACGGTGTAACACCATATCTAGTTACGTCGTAACCATGTATTTGGAAGGAAATCTTACCCAAGATAGAGTTATGGCGTAACACCCCTTATGGTTACGCCGTAACCATGAAGATCTACAAATATGGAATGAAGATCACGTACATATGCAAATTATTTGAAGGTTACGGCGTAACGCAATATCTGGATATATGGCCGCAAAATTGCTTATTTATGTAGAATGTCGTCATAAGAAGGATATGGCGTAACACACGTATCAGTACGCCCATAACAGGCTCGATACTTATAAATAGAGGCCTCATTCAAGCTATTCCTGTGACATCCGTGATTTAATCAGGTTAGTGATACCTTTAAAAATGGCTAAGAATTCATTTTGTGTGATTCTTGTGTCAATGATTTATAAATGTGTACTAAGTGTTAGAATAGGTGCAATGAAACATTTGAAGGAAGGTTCATCCTCAATTTGAGTGAGTTTGTGTTTGGTGATAAGTAATCCATTTTTTCACGTATAGTGATAATGGAAAGGAATGGTGTATTACATGCAATGCTACGTCAATAGTTGTATGATTTTGTGTTAAGCGTTTATGGAAAATGTATCATGTTAGAAATAAGTGAAGTGATTGAAATTTGGATATTTATAGTAGACTTTTGAAATATAGAAAGTGAAATGTGAAATGAAAAGTTATTTTTAGAAAAGTTTTTAGTAAGCGTAGCCTTGTAAGTAAAAGGTTACCCAAATTAGCTTAGGGTTTTATGAAAACTTAAGGTAATAAAGATAATTAGTTAATTAATAATTAAAGAAAATAAATAAAAAAACATGTATGCATATGTAGAAATCGGCCCAAGAAAGGAAAAAGAAAAGAAAACGGATTTTGGGACTTATCTTAGGAGTTTGACTAGGATTATGATTCTATTAGTTTAATTAAGGGGATCCATAAGCTAAAAAATGACTCATTCAGCCCCCATATCCCTTTTGAGTCGACTTCCCCTAAGAACAAGGAGAACAAGAATTTGATCCAAGGTTTTGCTAGGGTTTGTGTTAGGAGCTAGTAATCAAGAGGTAATCCTTAACCTACTTTAATTCTTGCATTCATGTAACATGTAATGTGATGGATCTTAGGGTTTATAAAAATTCAGTAAGTATATAGAGTTTTATGATCATATTGTGTTTAGGGATAATTTAGAATCATGATTATGCAAACGGTGCGTTTCGATTTGCGTTAAGAACTGATTTAGGTTTTGCAAAGTTAGGGATGTATTAAGAGATAATATCTCAATTGACGGTAACCATTTTTTATGTGTTTTTTGGTGTCTAAAACTGTATCCCAAATGTCTATTTTCTAAAAAGTTTTGCCTCGAATGATTTTTGAGTTCTAGAAGATGGTTAAATGTGTTTACAAGAAAAGTTGTCCAAAAATAGTAAATAAATGATCAGAATTAGTATGTATAGGAGGTAAAACCTAACTTAAAAGTGAAATTAAGATAGGAAATCTACAGTGATTAGGTTCAATAATGTATAAAAGAAACCTAGAAGGATAGCTTCTGTTTGGTGTGTCTATGTATGGTGAATTAGGTCCATACATTTTAGGTGCTATCAGATCTGAATTGAGACGTTTTGAAGTTTATTTATTTGGGGATAGTTTGCACATGTATGAGAATTGGGAATCCACAGATATAAGTAAACTCATAAATGAACTTAGGTGATTTTTGGTATAATTTATGAAGGTAAGCAAGTAAGGGTTTTAAGTTAGTAAAGATGCACTAAAATTCTGCATTTTTAAATAAATTGTAGTTTACTAGTGTAATGTGTTAATGAGGTGGTTAAGGTTGGGCATGGTGTCGGTGACCAAAAAAAAAGGAAAGGGGGGTAACATGATGGTTTAAAATCAAACTTAGACATCCAATCTCATGTTGTTACATGACTAAACTTTTTAGCTTGGTCTCGTGTAACCGTGTTTTATTATATTTGTATAGTTGTGTATAGAATGGAAACTAACGTTTTGAGCATTCAGTGAGTTAATATCTCACTTTTTATTGCGTTTAAACTTGGGATTGGAAATGTTCAAGTGTTGAAATGAGTTTTAATTGCTGTATTATGTCTTAGTAATAAATCATAGGACTATTTATGTGACTGATATGCTTATGTGCTACCATGTTTTGTGATATGATATTTGATGTGTGAAATAAGTCCAGGAGGGATACTTGCTATTATGCTTGTTTTAGTGAAGGAATTGTTATCGTAGTCAGGAGGATTACTTGCGGGTATCCATGGCCTGAGCTAGAGGGAAAGAGACTTTGGCATGATCCAAGAGCGATTTAGGTCGTCTGCTTGGTGTCTGAGGGATCGGATGAGTACGCCTACTCAAGTGTTGGTTGGGGGATCGGATGGGTACGCCTACCCAGTATATGATTTGTTGGTTTTATTGATTGGATTGAATTGCATGTTAGCTTATATGTTAGTTAGCATAATTGTCATGCAAAAGTATTGTTTTATAATCATAGTAATTGGTTAAATTGTTTTGAAACGGATTGAATATATGTGTCTGAAAACCTATGTTTCTCACCAACCGTTGGTTGATGTATAAGCATCATTTTCATGTATTCAGCAGGATAAGATTAAAGTTAGGAAAGTGGCTAGGTGGATCGTAGTCAGCTGGCGAAGTTTAGTTATCTAGATTTCATTATTTGTTTTGGATAATGAATGTTAATTATTTTGCTTTTTTAGGATGTATGAATGTTTGCATATCATGACGTTGGCATAAACTACCTTCATTTCAATGTCAGACGCCTTTTGGATTTGGTTGATGTGTTTGGGTATTTTCATGACACTGCATGTCTATACCTTTTATTTATTATGCAATGGTTTTTAGTTCCTATATAACCCAATGTGTTGTATGATTCCCTTTCTCATCGCCCTCACGTTCTGCCATGGCAGGGTGTGACAGATTGGTATCAGAGCCTTTAGTTATAGAGAAGTAGGTGGTTAAGCCTAGACTATAACCTAGGGGTCCTTCATGTAGATGCATTTAGGGCTTAAGTGTTTAATGTTATAACTACTATGCTTCCCCGCTATATTAACATAGCTATATTTTCCCTATATTGTTTAATTTTCATTTATTATTTGTCTACCATTATTTTATATGATAATATATTACTTTCTTAGTATTTAGACTATGTTGTTTCCCACCTAAGAAGTCTCGTTTGAAGGAACTATTTTCCCAACTGGACTTAACGCGTTATAACGGATCATGAAGAGTCCTCTGTAAACCGAAAGAAAAGATAGGAATAGTTGATTCGTTTGTCGATGCGTATAAAGGTGCTGGAGCCCGCGAGTCGGGTGATTCTTAGCATGGCAAAGTTCAAACCCACGCTAGCCCAACCTGAAGTTTATCCCGTCCTTTACCTCGCATGTTTGTTATAGATTATTTCTTTTGGAATAATTACAGTATTTTGGGAATGGTTGCGAGACTTTTGTTTCCATAATGACGTTTTTCGATTTTATTTTGATATATGTAAGTAGTTATTTGATTGGATCATCTCTTTATGTGTTAAGTTGGGAGTGGTTTAAGATGTGCAATTTGGAATATGTGCTTATATGTGAATTGATTGAAATGGACATTCTTGAAGTAAGTACACGTGTGACAAGGAGCACTTATAATTATGGTGGCCACATATATATAAAGGCATCACATAGCACGAAGATTATGACCATGATTACATTTATTTTGGTGTTTGTTGTAAGGTGGTAGTGTAATAGTTTTTTTATATGTGTATTCATGAATAAGGATGGTGGTATGGTAGATAAGTTATTCCCTCTTACCCTAATGGAAGGATTTATAAAGTATAGAGTTGTATAGATAGTAAGTTTCCCTTTCTATCTAGTATTTGTGGATACCTAGTATTACTATTATAGAGGTTGCTCGTTAGTTCAGATTTCCTAAGACTTTAGCTTAGCATATCCCTTCAACGTAATTTGTAGTAAGGATACCCAATTTTTCCCATTCTACGCCTTGATGAAAATTGGATTGTTCGTAAGTATTCTTTCAGATACAGGCCGTTTTGGTTTAGTTACTTTCGTTGCATGAATTACTCGTATAAGTATCAAACGTTTCTTTTAAGCACTAAATGTTCCAATACATATTAGTGTAAGAATCATGACTCCTTGTTGTATATTTCTTGGTTTTCGTAACCGTTTTCGACGCTGTATATTATCGATGTGCTTCTAGTTTGCTTTGTCGATCGTTATTTTGGATAGACCTTCTACGTTTTCTTTTGGGAACTAACGGCTTGCCATGAGTTTTCTTGTTACGAGTTCGTTTAGATTTATTTTGAGTATATGTTCCCTAGTATTAGTCTTTTGTTTCAAACAATTAAATTGTGTTAGAGTCTGTATGTGTTTGTAACGATCCCTTTTGTCTTATGGTGTCGCTTTGTTAGAGTAACATATTATAATTGCTGTCGTAATTATAAAACCCTTGAAGTATTGTGTTGCTGTTTGGAGAAAACTGTGTATAAAATGATCTTTGTAACAGATTTTATTTTTATATATACAAAGCAGGTTTAAAGTGATTCCATAGTGGTGAAGGTACGATACAACACATTAAGATAACCATCTCAGATTTTTATGACAACCAGGATTAATTTATAAAGATTACAATTAAACAATTTTTATTTTATTATTTAAAATGATTTTTATAACTTAAAGTGACTTTCTTTATTTTAAATTGATTTTTATAAAAACATTATTTAATTTGGTCTTTCGAGTAAAGTCGATAATTGGTATAAGAATTTTAGTCTTTCGTATTGATTTTTTAATGTGTTTACATCCTGGAGCGGATAAGATGTACCATGATCTTCGAGATATGTACTGGTGGCCGAGAATGAAGAGGGATATTGCTACTTATGTTAGCAAATGTTTAACTTGTTTAAAGGTGAAGGCTGAGCATCAAAGGCCTTTAGGATTATTGCAACAACCTGAGATACTTAAATGGAAGTGGGATAAGATCACTATGGATTTTATCACCAAGTTACCTAAGACGAAGAGTGGGCATGATACGATTTGGGTAATAGTCGACAGGCTGACCAAGTTGGCTCATTTTCTGGCGACGCAAGAGGATTATAGTACTCAGAGATTGGTAAGGTTGTACATCGATGAGATAGTCGCACGATACGGAGTTCCCGTATCGATTATTTTGAATCGAGATGGATAGTTTACATTACGTTTCTGGCTAACATTGCAAAAAGCTTTAGGGACGCAATTAGATATGAGTACAGCTTATCATCCTTAAACGGATGGACAAACTGAGCATACGATTCAGACTTTGGAGGATATGTTAAGGGCGTGTGTTATTGACTTTGGTGGAAATTAGGATGTTCACCTACCGTTAGCTGAATTCTCTTGCAATAATAGTTATCATTCGAGCATTCGGTGTGCTCCGTTCAAAGTATTGTATGGAAAGAAATGTAGGTCGCCCATGGGCAGAAATTGGTGAAAGTAGTTTGATTGGACCTGAACTGGTACAAGAAACACTGATAAGGTAGTGTTGATAAAGGAAAAGCTCAAAGCGGCGAGGGATCGTCAAAAGAGCTATGCTGATAATAAACGTAAGCCGTTAGAGTTCGAGGTTGGAGATCGTGTATTATAAAAGGTGTCTCCCTGGAAAGGCGTGATTCGTTTTGGAACAAAAGGTAAGTTAGCACCGAAGTATGTAGGACCATTCGAGATCCTTGAAAGGATCGGCCTCCCCCCCCCCCCCCCCCCCCCCCCCACCCCCCCCCCCACCCCCCCCCCACCCCTCCCCCCCCCCCTCATTGAAAGAATCGGTTCGTAGCTTATCGGTTTAGATTGCCGAGGAGGTTGTGTAGTGTGCTTGGGGACTCATTCCACGTGTCAAAATTATGAAGAAGTGTTTGGTAGTATGCTAATCTACGGTGCTCATTGATGAAATCTAAAATCGACAAGACTCTTAGTTTTGTTGCGGAATCCGTTGAGTAGATCGAGATTTATGGTCTGGAGATAGCGAAGTTTGAAAGCGTAGTTAAGATATCACTGTGAAAGGTTTGTTAGAATTCAAAGCGTGGTTCTCGAAATTCACGTGGGATGCGCGAAGGACCGTTATGAAGTCTAGTTATCCTCAGTTATTTGTGATCGTTGCTGTTGAATCGGCTAGTTAAATCTAGGACGAGATTTCCTTAGGAGGGATGTGTGACACCCGCGTTTTTTATCAGGTTTGTTAACTTTAGAGTGGGCTAAGTGTCTTTAGTGTTATATTTATTTGTTTCATTCTTGTGTGTGGCTATGTGGCTTTATCTGTGTGCATGAATTCATTCTGAGATGCGTGTTCATTTCAAATTTTGAATGAGTTTGAGGTATTTTAGAGTATTTCTATTTTTTTGTTCACGCGTAGTGACAATGGAAATGAGTGGCGTGCTTGCATGCACTGCTACGTCAATATGTGGATAATTTACTATACTTCAGTTGTTGTCAGTTTTATTGTGGAATGTTTATAAGCCATAAATAAAGTGAATTAGGGCTGTGAAATATGAGAGTTATTAAGGAACTTTTCTAAATATAGAAGTATTTTAGGAAATGAAAGTTATAACATAGAAAGTTAGTTTTGAATTTTTCATGTAAATGGTTTACTAATTTTACATACAGTTTTTTGTAGGAAACTAACGGTAATGTAGATAAGGAATTATATTTAATAGATATTATTTATATAATGATATATATATATTATCATTAATACATAATAATTAATAAATATTTTATAGGGGGTCCGGTTTCGTTTTAAAATGAATTTTTTCCCTACTAAATTATGTTGGACTAGGACTTGTTAGGATATAGATTTAAAACCCAAACCCAAACTTGGCCCATTCCTTTTGCCCCTCTTCTTATTGCCGTACAAATTGATCCCCTAAACACCTAAGAAGACAAAAATTATATTTGAATCAAGAACTAGGTGGTGAATTGTGAAAGATTTAGCAAGGTTTTAGGTATGATCATTAATATTCCTTCTTATTTTTTTTTTAAATCATGTAACACTTATGATGGTCGATACTAGGGGTTCATAAAATACAGAATATTAATGATATTTAATGATGCTAGAGTGATTAGGGCTTGATTAGGGTCATGTTAAGCATTGTTAGGTTAGATTTGCGTTAAAACTTCATTTAGGGTTGAGCAAAATTTTAGGTCGTGTTCAACGACTAATATCTAGATGATAAAAATGTGTATTGATATGTTTCTTGAGTCTATGAATAAGCCAAAAGAGTCTATTTTCCAGAAAATCTGGCTTCGAAGGTTTTTAATGTCAGGACGTCATTCAAATAATCTTTGCAACAAAAGTGGTAAAAACAGTAAATACGGGTCAGAATTAGGTCATGTTTGTGAGGGTAAACACTATACTTAAAAATGGAATTAAGCTTACCCCTTCTACAGTAGTTAATTTCCATATGTCTATTGACAATCCTGTAAAAATTAGCCTTTGAAAGCATGTCTAAGTATGATAGTTAGAGTGATATATTTTGGTGTGCAATCAGATCCGAATTAGAACAGTTTTGAAGTTTGATTTTATTTGAGTAGTCTAACACATGTATGGTAATACTTGGGAATCACAAGGTAGTTACAATACTCATAAATGAACATGGGTGGTTGATTTTTGGTATATTTATGTAAGGTGATTAAGTAGGGTTTTTGGAGTACGTAAGAACACTAAATATGTAATTTGATTTTATTATAAGTAGTAGTGCAAGTGTTATATGAGATGGTTGAGGTTGGGCTATTGTGTCGGGGTAGTGACCCATGATGGTTATCTAATTCTTAGACATCCAATATTTCTGTGTGTTACATGACTAGAGCTTTAGCCTGGGTTTTTTAATAATGGTCGAGTACTACATGTTTTTATGACTATGTGTTAGCTTTGTGTAAGATATTTGGAAGCTGCTTGAGCATCAGATGAGTTTCATAGTCCCTCATTTACATTGCTTTTAAATTGGGATGGAAATGATTCAAATGGATTTGAATGTTTTTTTTTCCTAATTACTCGGATTATGTTGTCTTTTATTTGAAAGTGTGTGGACTTTACTTGGCTATTGTATGTTATGTGCTAAATGCTTATGTGTATTTGGATCGGGGGTAATGTTCTTACCCATTTGTTGTGATATCGGGATCGAGGGTAATGCTCCTACCCATGTGAAGTGACAGTTTTAATGGATCGGGGGTAATGTTCCTACCCAATTGTTGATATTTGTTGGATCGAGGGACACGTTCCGTTCCCATGCTCGTTTTGGTTACATTTGCATGCTAACTTGTATGATAGTGAAGTAATTATCCTGCCATGTTTGCATTAATAACATTAATTGTTTATAAGCTTTGATTTTCGTGTCTTAAACCTATGACTCTCACCAACATTTGTGTTGACGTTTTAAGCATCATTTTCAGGTAATCATCTTGAGGATGTTGAAGTTGGGAAGAGTGGCTAGTGAGACCGTAGGCTTGCATGCGGAACATTTCTTAGAGATTTTTATTTATTCTTTGGAATTGTTTTGATACTTGGATGTTTGTTGATTTTGTTTAGACTATTGGATTATGTTTCCTTGTGGTTTGACTTTGCCATCGTAATGCAAGAATCCTTTATCTTGTGTTGTGTATTGTACTTCGACACATACGTGTCCTTTTGATTATTCTTTTCCTTAGTTCCACTCATTGTTTCCATTGTGTTTTGATGCTTATCTTGATGTTGCGCTCATGTTTCCGCCTAGGCGGAGTGTGACTTCTAAGACGAATAGACTTTGGCACGTTAAGGCTTTTAAGGGCCCCATAAGGCCTATATCAAAGATTTTTAAATTGATGGAGGGGAAATTAGGAATTCAGATTTGAATTAAGCTTTCTTGAAGATGAAAGAAAACTAGTAGGTGCATGCTTTTGTCCAAACACCCTTTTATCCATTGGATGAATCACCCCTCTCCAAGTCAATAATTCATTATTAAAGCCCAAGGCTTCTTCCCCCTCCTCTTAATGAAAAACCCACAAAATACATACACCATACACATAGAATTAATTCTTCATCTTTGATCATGGTTCTAGCACAAGGCCTTGGATCATGGTTAGATTCTATGTTAGTTCAGTATCAAAGGGTATTTAGTGAAGTATAGGGTGTCACTACATGGAAGTGATCATCCTCGATTACTTGTATATCATGTAGTAGATTCGGTTACATAGAAGTGATTACATTTGATCACTTGTATGTCATATAGTAGATCGAGTTGTTTAGAATAGTTCTTGATGTTTATTTTAGGAACCATGATCCATTTGACTACTATGTCTTGGATCTCACATTGTGTTTCATCTTGTGTCATATATATTATAGGTTAGAAGGTTTATGTGTTAGGCCATAAAACACAAGTATGTGTCTGGTTGGGCCATATAATACATAAACGAGTGTTGAAGAGTTAGTAGTTGATTAGAATTGCGAAGTTTAGGACTTCGAATGTGATTAGTGTTGGGAAATAAGGTAAGCGGCGATGTTTTATGTGTTTAGTTTTTAAAACACAAGGTTTGTTATGTTGGGCCACAAAACATAACGGGTTTGGATGTACCCGAAGAAGAACTTGACATCTAGCTTAGTGTCATAAATTAATGTAAGCAACGTTTTAAGGTTTTTTCCACCGTAAAGGGAGCTTGTTGATAACATCAAATATTTAATACTTTTTGGTGGCAAAATACCCCCTATTATTACCTGCAAATGTTTCATAATACTTGAAAACGAGAATATTTTCTATCTATTTTGTAAGTTTTCAGGTGAAATGCAAGAGCAGTGATAAGAAACAAGGGGAAAAAAAAGATCAAAGTGTAAATATTGAAGATGTAAAGCAATAACTCCAAAAAATGGGTTACACCGTAAATATATAGACAAGTATGAGATAAAGGGTAAAACTTTACGGTGTACAACCATATCTAGTTATACCGTAAACATGAATTTAGAAGGAAATCTTACAATAGATAGAGTTACGGCGTAACACCCTACATGGTTATGTGTAACCATGATGATCCATTATTATGAAACAGAAGAGCACGATACTATGGATCATTTTTTGTAGGTTTACGCGTAACTCAATATCTGTACGCGTAACGATGACCTTAAATATGCATTGCCGTGTAAGATGGTTACATCGTAACACTTTATTAGTTAAGTAGGTACAGGTTCAATACCTATAATAGAGGCTATTCAAGCTATTCGAAGTCTCTTCTTCACTGCCCTATGGATTATGGCGACACAAAGGCTGCCTACCTTCGAAGAATTCCACCTGGAGTCCTAAGGATTAATACTATTACTGTCTTTTTGTTTTTATTAGTTTTAAATTCGAATACTGGAAGAAGTATAAGTTTTCTTTCTTTGTATGTTCTTCTATTTCTTGCTGTGTTTCCGTTACAATGAGTGGCTAAGCACTTTAAAGTGTTGGACCTTAGGTTGTAATTTTCTATTGTTATGAGTTTGTTTCATGGTTGTAGGTTTATGAGTTTCATTTTGATATTCAAAATTTGGACATAATCGTGTAAAACATTGGGTTTGGGGTAGTAAGGGTCGGTTTGACTTTGCTTGCCCATTATTTGATTATATAGTCTTTATGGGATCAGTCGGGTACTAGGGGGATTTATGACTTCGACCCATTAGTGTAGGATCTAACTGCTCACCGCAATTATCACTCATATATTAATGAACATGAACTCTTTCAGAGAGGGTTAATAATCTGTATAGGTTATTAGATCAGTTCTAGGAATAGTTGGGATTAATCTCTGCAACCTGGATATCCTACCTCCTATACGATTTGGACTGAGTCAGAATTGCGGGAATTATAAGATAGACTATATATGCCTACTGAAGTCTATCGACCTTAGAAACCACTAATGAAACCATAGTTTAACATTGAACAGGAAAACGTTTTCATAACAGTAGTAATGAAGTAACTAGGTTAGCATGTTTGCTCTCCTGATATCTCCACCTCTATTTATTTTTAGTATTTAATTTTATTGTTATTTTTAATTCCTTTCAAATCAAATCAAAAAACAATTTCTTAACGTGACATTTCAAATGAAAACTAATTACAACTTAGCTCTTAGGATGACCTCAGATTTACCATTCTATACTACCCATGATCGGGTTCTCTGCCCGTTAGTGCGTTGTTAGGTAGATAAGTTTTATATTTTAAAACTTGGTAAAAAAATATTTAAAATAAAATACGCATCAAGTTTTTGGCGCCGTTGCCGGGGAGCTAAAAATTAGAATTAATTTGATTATTTGATTATTTCTCTTCTTTCCCTAAACTCTATATATGCAGGAACTATGGTAGGAGTAGACTTCAATACTCTCACCATTTCACAATACATCTCCCCCCAAAAAAAAAAACACCATGGTCACGAGAAAACTAGGCAATCAGGCGTGTTTTAATCCCGAATCATCCCCCCCCCCCCCCTGCCCCCCACCCAACCCTATCCAATTTCAAAATCAAGAGTCAATTCATGCGCAAATTAAGGGAAGATACTTTCTTCGGGAACAAAGATGAGGATGCTCACGATCACATTGATCGGGTCCTCAGCATCGTTGGCTTATTCAACATTCCCGGAGTCTCTAAAGACGCAGTCATGCTCTGAGTTTTCCTTTTCTCTTACCGGATCTGCAAAAAAAGGTGGTCTGAACAGACTCGCCCCAGGTGGAATATCAATACTAGGATCTCCTCAAAAAAGCCTTTATCCAAAGGTATTGCCCACCTTCCATGACCGTAAAGCAGCTTGAAGATATTCACAACTTCAAGCAAGAAGGAGATGAATCATTATACCAGGCCTAGGAGCGGTATAATGACCTATTATACAAGTGCATTACTCACGATATCAATAGTCATCAAAAGGTAAATATCTTTTATAAGGGTTTGAGCACTATGAACCGTCAATTTCTTGATTCACAGGGACCAATCCCTAGGATGACACCAGCCCAAGCTCTCATAACAATTCAAACCATGGTGGACCATTCTCAAAAATGGCGCGATGGAACAACAAGCAGGAATATTGGAAGCAGTAGTAGTAGCAAGATGGACTTGGCTGCTTTGGTAAATAAGTTAGCAACCTGGAAGAAACATGATGAAGCTAAAGGAAAGTGTTCATAATCCAGGGTTGGATGCCCAAATTTGTGAAGGACCTACAACTCGACATGGATTGCCCCTCAAACGGAGAAGTTAAACAAGTTGAAGAGGTCAGATATGGAGAATTTGGACAAACAACGCCTTTTAACGGGGAATACATGGGGGAAGTTTCGTGTAGGACCTCCTGGAATGGATACTACACTAATGACTGATACATTCCAAACATATAGGTGAAAAGGAGGCAAAGCTTAGAAGAATTGTTGGCTAAAGCTTAAAGAGGAATCTGCTCAATGAAGTAACTGAAATGGAGGTGTGGTTAAAAAACTTTCAAGGAATGCCGAGAGTCAGCACTAGGAACCAAATTGCCTCACTTTAAAACTTAGAAACTCAGATTCGAGCATTAACCGAAGGAACTCTTGTTTCCGGAAACGAAAATCTGAACAAGCAAAGATAGTAATTGTTGAACATAAGGGACCCAGCTCTCCTAAGAAACTTAAGAATCTCCACAGAATATCCTTCCTCTCTGACTCTTAGGAAGAAAACACCAATGATCAGCTACCTACGAAGGAATCTAATCCAGGACATTTTACGCTTCCCTGCACCATCCGTAACTTTAACTTTTATGCCATGGCCAATTTAGGAGCTAGTGTAAATGTTTTACCTAGGAATATTTTCAAGTTTTTGGAATTAACGAACCTTAGTGAAACCGAGATGCTAGTGGAAATTGCAGATATGAGAAAAAGGCACCCCTTGGGATAGTTAAAGACATACTCGTTAAAATTGATAAATTCCTGTTTCCATCTGACTTCGTGATTCTAGATCAAACCCCAATTCAACTATCATTTTAGGAAGGCCCTTTTTGGCCACTATTCATGCCCAGATTAGTGTTTTTGAAAAAGAAATATCAGTAGGGATAGGTGACGAAAGGATAACGTTTAACATAAATAGGAATAACCTTAGCTTCACCCCTACTGAGGGAATCTTTATGTTAAACTCGAATTAAACAATGATGAACCTATCAATAAAAGTATTTGAGATAAGTGATGACACTGCTACAAACATTTTTGTAAACCTATTATACAAGAATGTGATAAGGACTTTAAGGCTTGGCCATCCTGTAGCCCATTCAGGAACAAATGTAATGGGGGGGGGGGATCAATAAGCTTGTTTAATTAAACAAAATATTAGTTTTTCCATAATAACAACGAAAGGAAGGAAATGATAATGAGGTGGAGTATCATTTTGAACTTTTTTTGATTAGTTTTATGGTAGATGTTGCGTAAAGGACTCTGTTGGATTGAAAAGGTATTCGAATGGTGTATAAAAATAATTCTCATGTGAGGAAACCTAGGCTAGAGGATTACACTTTTAAAGAATGGTATGCTTAAGAAAGGGAAACTAGGACATATGTAAAATCAGTTAGGAAAGTTTATTTAGATTATGGGTGATTGATCAGTTTACTAAGGCATTAGATGTTGATAAAGACCCTTTAGAAAGATGTTTAGATGAATATAATTGGGTATTCCATAAAGAAATAGAACAACTTGCCGATGAATACGAAATAAAAATTAGAGAAAAAGGGCAAGTTCTTGAAGAAATATGGACAAAATGTAAAAGAGCTCGATGTAAGAATAAAGATTGGTGGTATGACTACTGGTATGAGGATGAAGAAAAACAAATTAGTAGTGAAGATTACATTCACCAATTGGTGCATACAGGAACCATTTGAAGTGAAAAATATAAGCTTCAAACAAAGGATGCAGCTTTCATTGTGTTGTTAGTGGTGAGAATAATGAAACCCTGTCCTTAGGAAGGAAAAATGGATCAAGGTTTAGGAAAATGATAATGGAGGAAATAGAATAAGTCCTCGGGAATGAAGAAAAGGACTCTGAAAACAAAAGGTGGAATGGTCATGTGAGTCATAACTTAAAGATCGTTTTAATAAACAATAGTGCTAAGTCGGAGACAAACCGTCCTTTTGTTAATCTAAAATTTCCTTTTTGCATTAGTTGGTTTGCATGTTTCTTACTTTGTTTTGCAGAATCCAGAAGCTAGAAGGCAATTATTGAGACCGGCTCGACTCATAAACATGTGGTAACTTTGCTGAATTTGCCGCAGTTACTGTGTAACAACTTTAGTTTACGCCGTAACCAATGTAGATCGACGTAAGCCATTTCATGGTTTTTAAAAACGTCGTAACACCTTAAAACTTAAATTTTTTCCCCACACCCATTATATTTTTTACCACTTGATTATGACGTAACCACCGAAGTTACGCCGTAAACCTCCTTCTGGATATCTTAAAATTTTTAAGTTTTCATATATGTCTAAACCTTGTATACATAAATGGACTTTGTGGGTATATTCTCTGGAAGCCCTCACGAGACTAAACTCGTCCACTTAGGCCACCAAGTGGTTTAAAAAGCTTGTTCCATATGCTAAATGCAACAATGATTCCTATGAAAGTGAGTTAGGTTTATATTTCCTGTATAATTCATAATTCTTGTAGAACGATTTTATGCTTTGGTTTGTTTTTGTGATCACAGGGGATAAAGAGCTTGCGGGAAGATAGAAATAATCTAAAGATTTTCGCCATATTTCAAATTTCAAAGCAATACTCAGGGAGTTTCTTGTCTTATTTTAATCATTTCCTTTTTATGTCATTTCATTAATGTTCAATAGGTACATTGGACAAATCAAGTGGGGGTGATGGGAGTAGAAATTAATTCTTGAAGTTTGTTTTGCCTTCGATTTTATATTTTTCTTTGAAATCTTTGCTATTTTAAATATTTTTTGACAAAATTTTTCTTAAATATCATTAGAATTAATCTTTGTCGAATGCACATTACCCTTTATTATTACTTGGTGAGATTTAAGCCTAATATTATGTTTCCATCATATTTCCACCAAAATATTGAGTGTGCCGGTAGTATTGTAGACTTTAGAACTTGGCATGTACATTATTTCGAGACCTAATTGATTTAAGGAATAGATAGTTCACAGAAAGGCAACACTTGGATATCACCAAAATACCTATTTGTGTGTGTGTTTTACCGACTTGTCTACACTGATTTAGACCCTCCCGTGATATACCTTTTGTTGCACTCATTAGTAGTGCATGATACCCTTAGATCACCTTTGTTATACCAATCTATGTTCACACCATTGTTAATGTATCGTTACACCATTTCGCCTTAACCTACCATGTAGTCTATAGTTTTCTTTGTTTTTAAATTTCTGGCTACTTAAGTCCATGGTTCGGGGGGAATGGGAACGAAAATTATATGCATTCGTGGAAGACCAATTAGTTATGATCTATCCTGTATCACCACTTTCGACATTGTTTATCTCAAGTGGGGGGATGTGCGTATAATATCGAGTGTTGCAGGGGAAATAATAAAGATATAAACTCCTGCAACATTTGCATATTTATCATGAAGAATATGAAGAAAAGAGGGTGAAACAAAAAAGCCACTCATAAGCTTGAGTAACTTAGGGGATTTTATGTTTAAATCTATTGAAAGACTGAAGGGCTCAGGAACTGAACCCAACAGTCTCTATAGTTAAATGAAACACATAAAAGGCATCATCAAAGGTAGACCCAGAAGCTACAGTATCAGCATGTTGGAGAAGCTTAGCCTGCAAGCTAGCAGGCTCCAATCGTGAAGCGGAAAATATCATTATTATTATTATTGTTGTTGTTGTTATTAAAACACCACAAAACATAAAATTACCTAAATTAAAAAAGAGCTAATTCTTGCAATGCCTAAAAAATGAAACCATGAACCAATGATTGCCAAAAAATATGACTTCTTTATTTGACTCGTGCGACTTATGCAACTTATGCTACTTATGCGACTTCACCAATTTATTGACAAGTGTCCCCCTTCACCAATCATGCGGCTTATGCAACTCATGTGACTTCATCAATTTATTGACAACTGGTGATTTATTATTTATGTGACTTGTATGTTTATTGTCTTTTGTGAAAAAAGTACAAAAAAGACAAAAAAAAGTATAAGTCACATAAATAGTACATCGTAAGTCGCATAAAAAGCACATCTTACATAACTCTACACAATTGTACTTCTTTTTTACACACATGTACTACCAATGATTGATTAAGTGAGACGCTTGTAAATAATTGAAAACATCAAATATTTAATACTTTTTTATGGCAAAATACCCCCTATATTACTTGTAAATGTTTCACTAACATTCGAAAACGAGATATTTTCTATCATTTTGTAGTTTTTAGGAGAAATGCAGGAAAACGACAAGAAACAAGAAAAAAAGGGCTCAAAGTATAATTTGCTGAAGAATGTTACGGCGTAAAACCAAAAATGGTTACATCGTAACATAAATTAAGCAAGTACGAAGATCAAGGACAAGGTTACAGCGTAACACCATATCTAGTTACGCTGTAAACAAATATTTAGAAGGAAATCTTACCCAAGATAGGGTTATGGCGTAACACCCCTTATGGTTGCGTCATAACCATGAAGATCCACAAATATGGAATGAAGATCACGTACATATGGAATTATTTAAAGGTTACGGCGTAACACCATATCTGGTTACGCTGTAATAACTACTTAAATATGGAATGCCGTGTAAGAAGGTTACGGCGTAACACCTTTATCAGTTATGCCGTAACAGGTTCGATACCTATAAATAGAGGCCTCATTCAAGTTATTCCGACATCACTTCCTCCACAGCTAATTGGAGAGGCGACAAAGTCTTCCAACCTTCAAAGAATTCCACCTGGAGACCAAGGGAGATCACACTTTACTTACTTTGTGTATTTAATCGTTCAAATACGAATATTGTAAGAATTATGAGCTTTCAATCTATGATTACTTCTATTTCTTGCCGTGTTTCCGTTACCATGAACGGCTAAGCACTTAAAGTGATGGCCTAGTTATGTAATTACTGTTGTTATGATGTTTGTTTCCTGTTAGATTATGGTTTCGTTAGATATTCCTTGACTATCGTGTAACCCTGGGTTTTGGTAGTATGAGTGGTTTGGACCTGGCTTGCCCCATTATTAGATTATCTAGTCAATATGGGATCCATCGGGTACTAGGGAGGATCTATGACTCCGACCCCTAGTGTAGGAGCTAATCGGTCGCCGCACTTATCACTCAACATACTTAAAAAGCACAAGAACTCTTTCAGAGAGGGTTAATAATCTGTATATGTTATTAGATCAGTTTTGGGAATAGTTGGGATTAATCACTACAACCTGGATATCCTACCTCTTATAAGATTTGGACTAAGTCGGAATCGCGGGAAGTATAGGATAAACTATATATGCCTATTCACGTCTATCGACCTTAGAAACCACTAATGAAACCATAGTTTAACATTGCACAGGAAAAAGTTTTCATAACAGCAGTAATGAAGTAACTAGGTTAGCACGTTTTCTCTCCTGATATCTCAAACTCTTTTAATTTTCAGTATTTAATTTTATTGTCATTTTAAATTCATTTCAATTCAAATCAAAAATCATTTTCAAAACGCGAATTTTCAAATTAAAACTAATTACAACTTAGCTCTTGGAATGACCTCGGATTTACCATTCTATACTACCCACGATCGGGTTCTCTGCCCGTTAGTGCGTTGTCAGGTAGATCGAGTTTTATAAATTTAAAACTTGGTAAATTATTATTTAAAATAAAATACGCATCAAGTTTTTGGCGCCGTTGTCGGGGAGCTAAAAATTAGAATTAATTTGATTATTTCATTATTTCTCTTCTTTCCCTAAACTCTGTATCTGCAGGAACTATGGCAGGAGTAGACGTCGATACTTTCACCATGGAACAATACTTAGCATTGTCACAAGAAAACCAGACACCGGGCGTGGTTAAACCCGAAATCGGAGGCAATGTCAATTTTGAAATCAAGAGTCAATTCATGCGTGAACTAAGGGAAGACACTTTCTCCGGGAACAAGAACGAGGATGCTCACGATCACATTGATCGGGTCCTCAGCATCGTTGGCTTATTCAATATTCCCGAAGTCTCTAAAGACGCAGTCAGGCTCTGAGTTTTTCCTTTTACTCTTACCGGATCCGCAAAAAGATGGGTGGACAGACTCTCCCCAGGAACTATCAATACCTGGGATCTCCTTAAAAAAGCCTTTATCCAAAGGTATTGCCCACCTTCCATGACCGTAAAACAGCTTGAAGATATTCACAACTTCAAGCAAGACGGAGACGAATCATTATATCATGCCTGGGAACGATATAATGACCTGCTATACAAGTGCCCTACTCACGACATCAATAGTCATCAAAAGGTAAACATTTTCTATAAGGGTTTGAGCACTATGAACCGTCAATTGCTTGATTTACAGGGACCAATTCCTGGGATGACACCAGCCCAAGCTCTCATAGCAATTCAGACCATGGCTGACCATTCTCAAAAATGGCATGACGGAACAACAAGCAGGAATATTGGAAGCAGTAGTAACAATGATGGACTAGCTGCTTTGGTAAATAAGTTGGACAACTTGGGACGAGCATGAAGATGCTAAAGGAAAGTGTTTATGCAATCTAGGTTGGATGCCAAATCTGCAAAGGACATCACCTAGACAAGGATTGTCCCCTCAACGAGGAAGTTAAACAAGTTGAAGAGGTCAGATATAGAGAATTTGGACGAACAACACCTTTTAATGGGACTAATGGAGGAAAATTTCATGTAGGACCAGCTGGATACTATACTAAGACTAATAACCGTCCAACATATGATGAAAGAAGGCAAAGCTTAGAAGAACTATTAGCTAAGCATCAAGAGGAATCTGCACAAAGAAGTACTAAAATGGAAGTGTGGATTAAGAAACTTCAAGAGAATGCTGAGATTAACACTAGGAACCAAAGCGCCTCACTTAAAAACTTAGAAACCCAGATCGAGCAATTAACCGAAGAACTTCATTCCAGGAAGGAAAAATCT
>BQNB010027613.1:0-57464 GCA_026074375.1 Tanacetum coccineum
ATCATACTAGTTCGCTTCTCCTTCTTCTGTCTCAATTCTAGTCCGTGTTCTATTCCGTGTCGTGACAACTTAAATACTTCATTCGAAGTACCTTAAGCATTTTTAATTAACGAAATTCAAATTAAAACGTCACTCCTCTTTGTAAAATTTTCGTCAAAACTAAGTCCAAAATCCCTCGCTGGGGGCGACCCCCATATCCCCGGCGGCCCCTAATATATTTAGGACTGCCTGACAATACGGGAACGCCAACAACAGACACCATATTTTACACTTAGTTAAAAAAAATTCAAAAACACAAAACCAAACACACCCTTTTTTCTTTGCAGCGACGAAAACGAACAAAACAACCCAAAAACTCAAAATCAACCATTAAAACTTAAATTGAAGATCTAATCAACACCTATAATCATCCATAACATCATAAGGATCATTAATTGTAAGTCATTTAATCTATTTTCTTTCAAGTTGAGTCTAGGGTTCATGATGAACACTAAAAATTGAAATTGAGGATTTTTTATTTTTCTTTCAATTTGGTACAATTAGGACTACTAGGTTACAATGTATAACTAATATGCTTACCGTAGACATATGATTTGCATACATTATTAAGTTTGTCGAAAATTGATTTTGAACCAAAACCCCAATTTTATTTTCAAATCACTCACGTTAGAAACATAATAAAATTGTTGTTATGCATTGTTAATACAGCTTAAAAACGTTTTCAAACACATGCATAATGATCTCATGAACAAAGGTCAAGATGCATAATTCATATGTATTTTTTGACATGTTTGGATGAGCAAAATTTAACTAAGGAGCGTTTGGATTAACTCTTAAGATTTTAATTTTTAGGTCGAGTTAATCGTTACTCCACATTTGGTACATTTAGGAACACACTAGACACTTGCTTCAAAATATCAACACATATGTAAGAGATTAAAATATGACTTTGATTGTTTTATTTTAGGTAACAATGCCTCCAATTACCGCACTAGATCATCAAAAGACCAAAAACTACATTCCCCTCATATCAAATGAATTTAATCAACCATTACAAAACACAATTGCTAGTCTTGAAAAATGATATTTTCATGAGGGTAGGGTTGTGAGTCAAAATTTTGAAAACATGAGTCACATCCGTGCTAAGTTTGAGTCAATTAATTTTGATTGTTTGTTGAACATAAATGAACAAATTGTTCCTCTTTTTGTTCTTGAGTTCTATAGTCAACTAACTTTTGATTATAACTCCACGGGTTATTTTGTGGTCAACTTTGTTATACTTCTCACTCTTGAGGAATTCGGTAAACTCTTAAAAATACCGTTCAAAGCTCAAGTGTCACACACACGGATCAACAGACATGTGTTCACTCGGCTCACCGTATCAAATAAGTGTTCCGAGTAAAGGTCGTTATAAAACCAATCCTCTGTCTCCAAGTGTCATCAAGTCTTTCATTCAAATTCCTTGGCAAGGTTAAGTCACTCGTACTAAAAACAAGAAAACCATTATCATCAACAAAAATGAAATCTTAACTCGCGAAATTCAATCTCATATAAAACCATGGGTTGATATCATTCGTGAAAATGCCATTTGTCTAGGAGGTCATAAGGATCATGTCTCCGCGTGTCTTTGTCATATGCTTTATTGCATTGAAACCTCAACTCGATACAATCTAGCATTCTTCATTCTCAAAAGAATGGAAAGGACTCGAAGCAAACCTAAGGAACTCTTACCTTATGGAATGGTTTTGACTAGATTGTTCAAACATGTTATGTTCGTCTTTCCCGAGCTAGCAATTGATCGCTACATCTCACGTGATCGAGTATGCATCCCCTCGCTCCTCATTATGAGTGAAAGACGCGATCGGATCGTGGTAAGAAAAGACCTCGTGAATCAAATGCTAGCTCCTCCTCCACCACTTTAAATCATCCATCCTCATCTCATCCGTTGGATGATACCCTTGATGAAAATGATGATGAATCATTTCATTCTAACTCTACATGTCCGTCCTAAAATATCTCCTCATCGTCCAATGTTGTCTCTAGAGTCATTACTTGAACACCTATCTCTCCGAAACTAATAATCTTCAAACTCAACAACGAGATGCTCACCGGGAAGGGTTAAGGTCAATTGGTCAAGCTCTCAAGAACATGATAGGTGGAAAACAGAAGTGAACATGTTGGCATAACTACTAAGAGACTATTATTATTATTATTATTATTATCTTTCTTGTTTAAAACATTATGTCTTTTATTATATTATTAGGACTAGGAATGGCAAATGACAATTGCATTTGACTTGGATGATTTTCTCCATTCTATCAACGTTCTATGGTTAGCAAATTTTATGAATGTGACATACGAACAATGCCACTACTTGCTAAATGATTTGCATGCTAGTTTAGGACTACATATTATTGCTTGAATTAGTAGATTCTTGAATTTGGTAGATGCCGAAATCACTGGACTTAAGAAAAAGGAAAAACTGGAAATTTTCATTTTTCCATAAAATGACCCCCTTAGATACCTGACGGCCCCCCAATATATTTAGGACCGCCTAGTGATATGGGACAGCCGCCAGGGGGGGGGAACAAAAATTTTAAGTTTGCCTCTTTTTCTGTATCTTTGACCTCCTACCTACATTCTCAAGCTGTCATTTCCCTGTTTAGCTAAACCAACTTTGGCATCCTCTTCCATCCAAACCATGCTTTTCCATGTTATACTATCCTTCCCATTATTAAAATTATCAAATTCTCATACCTCACTACCACCCTCACCTTCTTCATCCTATTTTTCTTCATCATCAATGTCTTGCTCAAACCACCATTCTAACTTCTCTAGAAAACCAAGAATGTCGGTAAGACAAGTATGGAAACACAAAACATCCACTCCAATATCATCACCTTGTTCCCAGAAAGACTCACCTCCACTTCCTCCAAGAGTCAATTTACAATCTCCTTCACCACCATCATACAATCCCTTAAGAGATCAAATGATCAACCAACTCCACAACATCTCCACCATCCTTGATTCACATGGATTATCTATCTATAAAGAGGTGAATTCATTTGAGTTTTCAGTAACAATCATATACCAAAATCGAGTAAACACTTATTTATGATGTCAAACCAATTACTTTATTTGAGAAAAAAGGGAATATTTTTTATAGCAAGACAAATTCCATAGTTACCTGATTCTCAGGTATCCCAGATATATAAATAACTCTTTGCTTAATGCGTGCGGGCAAAAATGAGTTTCCTGAGTCAAGAAAGACAACACCACCCAACTTCATAGCAACATTTGATGCGACTTGAAAGCAAACCTGGACAATTTAGAGATCAGAACAACAATATGACAATGCTAATGTAGAAAACTCTGCTTTCATCATAAACATACTGAAAGAATCTGGATACTGTTTGTTATGCCATAGGATTGATGCTAACTTGTGTTTTTCCAGACGATGATGGGCCCACTAACTCAGTTACATATCCTTCCCGGAATCCACGTTAAAGGAACATATCAAAGCTGGTCCAATATATGTAGTCAATAACTCGACTTGATAATATTTTGGTAATAAAATAGGCAGAATCAGTGACTATAAAATATACCTTTCACAGCCTGTCGATAGATAATGTTTATTTTGTTCTATATCTTCCAATAACACCAGACCACCCACCCATGGTTGATGGCACGTTTCTACTATATAGAGGAGCTGGTTGATAGCATGTCGTGTAGTAGAGGGCATGACACGTTACTACATGTATAATATAAGAGAACGGAGAACCATGTGTTAAAACAAACAATAGCTAACGAAGAAACCTGCTTTAGTCTATCTGAATTAATATATTTCTCTGCTGAAGCCACCAACATGTTCACGTCATGAACTAAGAAATCTTCAATTGTGCAGCGAAAAACAGGTTACAAATCTATAAAGTTGTACATGCATATCAAAAAGGAAAAAAGAGTCTTTCGACATGTCGCTAATGAGGGACAACGTAAAAGTTACGGAGATTCGATCTACTAGAGACTCGAAATATGTGTTTAGTTAATATATCAAAGTTTGACAGTCAAAATTCCAATAATATTTGTGTTCCTGTAGTTAATTATGTGGATTAAACCTTATATGACTAGCATTATGTACTTCACAACTCTCAAAAATGACGCTGATAGAATAACGAAATTTGATATGCTGATAAATATAAGAATTCTTCGTCAAAAAGACTGTAGACATCAGTTAAGTGTGAACAATAGACTTACTGCGCATATAGGCTATGTTTTACTTCTAGCGTACAAAATTGAGCAGAGTGACATGACTATCGACTAAATATCAAGTTGGGACATGGGATAAAGTAGTATTCAAAACAATATCACATGTTATTCAGTCCTTCAATATCTAAGACACATAAAGTCTCATTTCATACGAGACAGATATTACGCCTAAGTGATCACGACCACAAGAATTGCTTACTAAAACAAAAATACTACGATTCTGCCTTAACGCCATTAGTGGATTAGTCCTATTACCACTACTTTATGCCACATGGAGATACTTCAAAATATTTAAATAAAAACAAAAGGCCTGTAGTACAATATAAACCATGAGGAGATTATACATACAATACACTCTCAATTTTAAAACCAAATTACCTACTCTAGCATCATGAGAGTCCAGTATATATCAATGACCTAAATATTAACATTACTGAATATCAACTAAAAGTGAAGAACCAGGGACTAATTGAATCATGGTACATTGGTGTCAATAGTATCATGAAAACGGGTAAGCGAATGAGGTTTTCCCAGTTGAGGTTATTTGGGGAGGGCGAGTTTTTGACTCATATGAACCTGGCCTAACCGCGTGTATCCTTTGTGAGGCATCAAGACGCCTAACCAGGTAACCACTAGGCGACCGTCATGACTATCAATTAAATATTAAATTGGGATAACAAAGTATTCGAGAAGAGCCTTATTTACGTGCTTATCTAAGATAAAATGGTAAGATAAGATAAACTTTGACAAGATAAGTAGATAAATAAAAGCCGCGTAACTTAATTGTTAAATTAAAACATTAGAAAAAGTTTTCACTATTTCAATATCTAGAACACATCAACTCTCCTAAGGTACAAACCAAATTATCCCCCTAAGTGATGACTTCCACAAGATTTGCTTACTAAAACAAAGCTAACCCGATAGTGTTTAAGCGGCACTAGTCCTATACTCCTATTATCACTACGTTCTGCACGATTTGATGACAAGTACTTTATAACAATAACAGTCTCGAATATAACAAAACATAGCAACCATAAGAAGCTTTTAAAACCACGCAACATTTTCACTCAACACGAATGTAAGTAAATATCAAAGTAATGGATTACAGTCACAACACCAAAATACATCAAATTAAACCTCAATTTCAAAAAATATAGATACAATCATACGGAAGTAAAAAGCTACTCTAAAATTAAGGCACGAAAGAAAAGTAAAATAGAAGCAATAAAGTACCAGAATAAATGTAATTTGATGCACATAATTGAAGAAATATGACATCGATTAACGGATAATTGTCCATCAGTGATTTCAGTGCGCCCATTTGATCTCTTAGCTTTTTAAAGTTTGGAATATAGCGGGTAACAATACTGTTAGCCTGCTAGGGGTGTTTGTTTAAGTTTATTTGTGTGGCTTAAGTTTGTGTTTCATAATTTGAAGGGATGCTCGGTTCGAAACAAGGAATGGCAATAGAAAAGATAATTATTTCTGCTTAGTTCATCATATAAAGCACACACACTTCCACGTGCATATCAGATAACTTGTTACGAAATTACACTTGCAAATTTTTGTGACCATACTTTTCTCTTCCTTTCGGTTTAACATATAACAATAAAATTCGCATTTTATCACTAAAAGTATTTTCACCTAAATTTGAAACATCATATAACGAATTTCTTTGAACCTAGTGACAAACTATAAAACTACTAAGCTAGTCAGCCACGCAACCTGTATGCATATGTAAATATATAAATTGGAAATGATTAGATATATTATTACTGTAAAATTTATCACGTCATATATGCTATTTTGAATATAATAAGTAGTATTATAAATATATTATGGTAAATAAATAAATAAATATGTTCCAAGAAATAGATGAGATTATGGAGGTGGTGGTTACATGGGGTAATTAATACATTAATCCATATTTTGTTGAGTAATGGTTGATTCTCTTGTTTTGGGTAATGCTCTATTTCATTGTATTAAATCAAGCATAGTTAATGATTGTCTTTTCTATTCCTCACCCCTTAATCCCCTTAACCAAGCATGGCCTAACTTTTTTAGCTCATTTGAAGCTTGTGGGTTTTAATAAGCTCGTTATGGAACAATAACTTGTGTCAAACGATGAGTCTTAGACTAGTAGTAATACAACCAGATAAAGTGATCAGACGCACACATTAGCGTTAATTTAGTTTTTTATCTCTTACACTAAACACAGACCAAACACCAGTAATGCAACCGGACAAGTGACCGAACACTAAAAAACAAAAATAACCCCACAAAAATATTTAAAAAAACACACACACAAACACTCCAATTCATTCAGTCCACACACAGACCAAACAATTCATTTTTTGAAGGTGGACCGACTTAACCGTTCGGTCCTCTTAGAGGGGGGACGCGTCTGAAAAATGTAGACCGACCGAATGTGTTCGATTGGATTACTATTAGCCTTAGAGCGTGGTTGTCACACCGGCTCTTGATTAGATTATGATTATTTTTTGGGAAAATTAAGCAACTTAAAATATAAGCTTCGTTTAACATACATGTTTTATTAGAGATTTCAAAAAAAAATTAGATAATTACGTTTTATAATTATAGCATAACTTTTGGTTTTTAAGCCTGATTTTGTTGTTCTTTGCCCACGCTTTCGTATTAAGACGAGTTATCATAATTTGACATTTTCATATTTTTGACCCTCTGATGAACAATACTTTTACTGTTTAACCAGTTATAAATTCATTTTTTATAGTTTTAGTTATCGGTAAAACCGTAATCGTCGTTTTTTATACGTTATAGCTCGTTTTTAGCGTTTGTCTTTCAAGCACGATTCACGTATTTGATTTGAATGTTCTACTTATTTATGAGGTTTACAAAAATAAATATTTCTGTCATGAACAGTAACTTTTATAAAAATAGTTTTATAAAAGTATTAATTGTCGTAAACTCGCGAAATTCATAACTCGTTCGTTATTAATTGAAAAATTACGATTCTTATCATTTTGGAATCCTAAAAATATGTATTATTTGTTAAAAATACCAAACTTTCTGTTTGAATAATTTTTATAAAAAGTTTTTATAAAAATTCTTTTACGACTCCGTTTATTAACGTATAACTTGTTTTTACCGTAACTTTTTCGTTATTAATCCGTTTGACATGTTTCTTACTTTTTCGGAATCGTCTTGAGATGTATTATCTTATAAAAATATAAAATAAGTATATTTTTATACACTTTTGGACAGAAAGTTTGGGTGACCTTATTAAGTCCATTTTTAACCTTTGTTTCCATATCTTCACTTTATAACTTTTACCACTTGTCTTATATTCCATATATGCTATATATCATAGGTATATTAAAGTCCATAATCCCATACAATGTCCATTTGTCCAAATTTATAAGTCCATCAATATCCTTATAAACCATAACTTTTGTACTTAACTATTTATCACTAGTTTTATATATAACCATTTTTATACATAAACCAAGAGTGTACAAATCTTTCCATCTTTTTATAACCTCATTTTAGTGATCATATAACCTTACTAAAAGTCCATAATCCACATTAACATGTCATTTGCACTTCTTTTCCTTGTAACATATCAAGTGTACTTTATAAACCCTAATTTGTAGTTAATCATTTTTACACCAAAACAACATGGTACAATACTTTCTCATCCATTTTAACATGATATTAGAAATATCACAACATATATAATAGTGTACAAAATGATCATTACAAGTAAAAACTCCATTTACATGATAAAAATCCTAAATGGTGATTCAAGCTATAAAGATATAACATATGCATATAATGATAAATGTAAGAATATAAAGAGTTCTAGATGACCTTATGATGTATGAAGATGATGACAATCAAGTGCTAAACCCTTGTTTAGACTTAAAATCAAAGCTTGCACAATGAAAACCCTAGCTTCCCTTTTCTTGATTAAAGCTTGAATATGGTTAACCAATGCTTGGAACCATCTTAGAATACCTTAGATATGATGTGTATAAGTGTGTATGGGTTGTAGAAAAATTGATATGGATTATTGTGGGGAGTGGTTTCAAGCCGTGGGCTTGTAGGTACCAAGAGAGGGTTTTTGTTTGATTTTTCTTAAGTAATATGAGTTGTGTGATGTTATCTCAATGCATGCATGTATATATGATATAAGATTAGTCAAAGAGACATAAAGAGGGTCTTAAGGGTTCCTTGGTCAAGGTCTTTGGTCAAATGTTGAAGAAGTTGGTTGTATGTCTCCTAATAGTTGAGATTATCTCATGAAAACTAGGAAGTGTGTTTTCTATGCCATTTTCTTTGTATGATTTGGTCCATATCCGGCCATAGTATGATATAGGTGATGTATTTTTGTGGTTTTTATGTATTGGGTATAAATGTGGGTATTTGTTGAAGCGTAGAAAAGTTTTGGTGGTTCCGGGAATGCCTAAACGCAATTTATCGCGAAACGTAGTCAATTTACGCAACCAATAAAAATACAATGAACCAAGACCATAATTATTCTCAAAATAATTATTTAATACTTGTTTGATGTAAACATTTGATGGTTTGATGCCCGTTTACATTGAACGCTAATTTTTGGCGTACGCGATTTAACTTAACGTTTACGATTTTAAAGCAAACGCTTACAATACAAAAGGTACATTGTAGATTTATTGACGACGTCAATGACCCTAAAACACGAGGTGTTATAGGTAACAAAATTGTTAGCCTGCTAGGGTGTTTGTTTAAGTTTATTTTTGTGGCTTAAGTTTGTGTTTCATAATTTAAAGGGATGCTCGGTTCGAAACAAGGAATGACAATGGAAAAGATAATTATTTCCGCTTAGTTCATCATATAAAGCACACACACTTCTACGTGCATATCAGATAACTTGTTACGAAATTACACTTGCAATTTTTTGTGACCATACTTTTCTCTTCCTTTCGGTTTAACATATAACAATAAAATTTGCATTTTATCACTAAAAGTATTTTCACCTAAATTTGAAACATCATATAACGAATTTCTTTGAACCTAGTGACAAACTATAAAACTACTAAGCTAGTCAGCCATGCAACCTGTATGCATATTATAACACCCCGTGTTTTAGGTTCATTGACGTCATCAATAAATTCACTATGTATTTTTAGTATTGTACGCGTTTGCTTTTAATCGTAATCGTTAGGTTAAATCGCGTAAGCTAAAAATTATCGTTCAATGTAAACAGGCATCAAACAATTAAATGTTTACATCAAGCAAGTGTTAAGTAATTATTTTGATGATAATTATTAATTTTGCTTATTTTTATTTTTATTGGTTACGTTAATTGGTTACGTTTCACGATAAAATACGTTTAGGCATTCCCGGAAGCACCAAAACCTATCTACGCTTCAACAAATACCCACGATTATACCCAATACTCAAAATAATCAAAATTATACAACATGATACTTATAAAAACCCTATGAACCTCACCAGCTTTATGTTGACAACTTTTAAGCAGTTTTATGTTCTTAGTAATTAAATGCTGGCCTAACTTGATGTGCATTGGAGTCTAAACAATACACGATTTCTTTTCAAACGACACATTTATAGGTCGTTCTCTCTCATCTTGTGCAAAGGTACTCATGAAGTAACGCTCCCGGACATATTTCCTCTTCGACCCAATTTGGGGGTGTTACATAGAATGTGGTGTAATTTATGAATGAATGTTTCTTTGTTAGACTTAGTTCTATTTTCCTTGCATGTAGTATGCTTCTTGTATGAGTTTCTTAAATAATGAATGAAACAACTTTATAATTTAACTTGCATGATTTGTTATATTGCCACTAGTTGGGAATATATTGTCTTGCACTTGTATCTCTAACTTTGTTTTGTAGCAAACAATTTTTGTAAGATCGATCCCTTAGTGCCCCAAACAAGATGGAGCATACATAAAGAGGGAGTCTTGGTATCATCAACTTCTTTCTTTCTACAACAATTCGACGATCATCCTTTTTGAACTCGATAAAAGGGGGGGAAATGGAATGAAACTCATTAATAATCTTAAAAACCATTAAATTTATACAAAAATAACTTTATATTTTTGTCATCTATCAAAAAGGGGGAGATTGTTAATATAAATAATGTCTAAAAACGTTATTTATATTTTTCAACTTCTTAATATTTTGATAATAACAAAATGTAAAAATGTTTACTATAAAAATAAACGTTTACAAATTATTAATCGTAAAATTTCATTTCTAAGATTAGTGATCACTTAAGGTATGTACAAACAAATCATTAAGCATGATTAATGATCAAGAAAATATTTTTTCTTAACCATTACATTTTCACAAAATAAATATACAAAAATACTTTTTAATAAAAGAAAATGTTTTATTGAAATAATAAAATTTGAATCTGTTTTTTTCCAAAGCTTCCATACCAGATACAACCTTCCCTACAAAAAGACAAAAACAGAAGCGGAGTCTAGTGGCGGCCCCCTTATAGTTCTGGCGGCCCCCAAATATATCTGGGACCGCCGGGACCGTGGCCAGCTTGCCATTAAAAATCCTGTCTATAAATACTGCACTATTTCTGGTAGAAAAACATACCTCTTTGCATGAATTTTTCCAGTCTTCTTTCTCTCTTTAAAAACCTTCTTTCTCTCACTAAATCTCTTGATCACTAACATTGTTTGATCTTGTTTTAAGTGATCTAATTTCTCTTATTTCATCTCTCTCTCTATTAAGTGCAAAGAAAGGAACATTCGTATTCGCCAAGAAATGAATTGTTATTTAGTGATCTCTCCTCTCTTCTTCTAAGTATCAAATCTCTATTGTAATTATCTTGTGTAATTGTGTGATTCAGATTATGTGTAAATCCAATAGTGTAGATCTTGTGATTGTATAGTGTTTGTGAAGTGGTAGATTGGTTCTAGCTAAGATTAGGACTCGACATTTAGCTTAGTGTCGGAAAATAACAAAGCCATGTAAACTTTTCTTTCTCTCCGCCCGAAGGGAGCTTGTTACATCATAGTGAAATCCGATTAAGATACTTGGGGAGTGGAGTAGGGCAAAGAAAGAGCTTCATAGCGAACCACTATATATCTTGGTAACAATTGGTTTGGATTGTTCTTCTCATCATTCTCTTTATTGGTTGTGATTGTTATTTAGTATTAGTTTAGATATTTAACATTGTTGATTCATAATTGTTTATGTGGTTAACATACAACTCAAATCTAAGTATTTTGAAACAAACTTTTAAAACGTAAAACAAACCCTGTAACTATTCAAAAACACCGCCCTTCTAGTTTCCTTCCACACCTTACATTACCTTTGATGGGATTTTACGCCAATATACGTTCGAGATGTCTGACTCGGCAACATCGAAGGCTAGGCCTCCAGGCTTAAGATGGGGTATCACCATCAAAGCCCCTCAGTTCTGATGTGTTATAACGTGTTTGCTCGAAGCATAGGACATCAGACTCTTTTCCCTTTTTGTAAAGGGTATTTGTGGCGGTTTCTGTCATGGTTGTCTTCTTTTCAAAATTTATGTAGAGTTCTTGAAGGGGTCTTTATTCGGCGGCTGCTGTTGTTTCAGTTCTCGAGTCGTACTCGAGTATGTCTACCTTAAATGGGTATGCCGTGTATCTCCACGCGTTTTCATCCGCACCCACTTGGTTTCCTTTTATGGGACAGGAAAAAGCGTGGATGGTTCTGATCCTTCCCCTTTTTTGGTATATAGAAAAAACATTTCTATCTCATTCCTTTTCATTTTAAAAACCGTTTCTCTTCAATGTCTATATTTCCATCTAACCAAGGTGTCCTTATAATTTCTAGTGCAGTTGCCTCTTCTTATCCTTTATTAAGTTTATAGTTTTGTTTACCACATCTTTTGTCTTTTTATTTCGTTTGTTCACAATGCCTAAAAGAACCATGCGACTGTTACATTTTCCTTTGGCCCAAAATGAGCTTGTTGATTTTGTTGAGGAAATATGGTATACCTTGGTGTTATGATCCTAAACTTCCCGAATAACATCAAACGGCCTTAGATGCTTCGGAAGTTTACATCCCCTTGTACTTGTCTCTGTTTACTATTGGTAATCTTCATTTTCCCTTGAACGACTTTTGTTTGGATGTATTTCAAATCTTCCAATGTTATTTTCCTTTGTTAAATCCCTTTAAGTTTGCCCGTAGTCACCAACTTATGTCGTTGCTGCTAGGCTTAGGGTGGGAGGCTTCTGTGCCGTCCTTCTCTTTCTCTTTCCTTTTTGTAGTTATAAATAACTTTAGGAAATTGCAAGTTCAGTCCTTGTGGTTTAGTTCCAATGGAAATAGGCTAGGTTAAGTGGGCTTTTAATTGGGCTTTTGGGTTTAATAGGATCCGGGTAAGGTTATTCAAGGTATTTCAGGCCCAATAAGGTTTTAAGGGCCCAATAAGAGGTGAGGGATATTCTTGGACTTTTTGTAAAAGTTGAGGGACTAGGATTGGATTATTGTGAGGTTTTGTCTTGTAGTGGTTTACTGCTGTTGACCATGTTGACTAGATTTGACTGCGGTTTTTGACTTTCTGGCTTTGGCTTCGATTCTTTGGCTTCTTTTTGTACTCTTCTGATTCTCATGTCCGTGCTTGCCCGTTTTTGACTATTTTCTTGTGATTTTTGATATATCCGTACCTGCACACACAAAACACAAATACAAGCATATTTTTGCCATTTTTGGTCTGTTTTGGGTTTAATTGGGTTATTTTAGGTACAAACGGATATGTGTATTTTACACTTATCAGTAGCCCTTCGGTGGAACCTTTGTAGTCTATTGCTGATGAAGTTCTTCTCTTTCAAAGGATAAAGGTGTTTCTGGTTTTGAACTTGCTATTGTTGAAGAAAGGTATTCCTGGGCAAAGTGCCAGCGTGGCTGGGGAGGGTTCCAAGAGGAGGCACTCCATTATAGAGTCCCTTAAAGAGGAAGCTATCGTGGTGAAGATTATGCCGAAGAAAAAGAAACTTGATGTCCCAAGGCGGATGAGTACGAGAGGCAATGTTCCGCCCCCTCCAGCTACTGTGCCTAAAGGTATTGGGAAACACCCCTGGGTGTTAGCCCATTTTGTTGGAAGTTTGGCTAATAGTTCTGACTCTCTTGCTCCTGGTATGTTGTTTTCTCTTTGTCTCTCTCTACTTTCAAGTTTTCACTTGGTATTTTTAAGTTATGATGTTTCATTTTCAGATGTTGAGGAGGCCCATGCTGCTCACAACATGATCTCTGGCCTTCACTGTCCTTTGCTCAAAGATAAACTAGGTTTTTTGAGTTTTGACGAGCTTGTTGATGTCTTCGACGTCCACGCTCTTCAGACTGCAGTAGTTGGGAATATGCTGACAAATGAGTCTCGTATCTTGTCTCAAGGTCACACCAAGCTTAAAAATGATTTAGTCTCCTTAAAGAGTAAGAAGAGTTCGCTTGAGCATGAGATGTCAAAGTTAAAATATCGTCTTGCAAAAGCTCAGAGAAAATAGGGCGTGGAGGTTAGCCAATTTATGAGTGATTTATGATATGAAAATGTTCGAATCCTTGAGGAAGTATCGATGCTGCAAAGTGTGGCTGCTTCTGTAGAGGAATCTCATAAAAGACTTTTGGGAGAGTTGAGTGGCTTGCAACCTCGTTTAGAAGAAGCTGATCGCTTGAAGCAACGATGTCAGGATCTAGAGAGAGAGAGAGAGAGAGAGAGAGAGAGAGAGAGAGATTACTTGCTTACAAAATCTAAAGAAGTTTTAGTCTTCTCTTCTAAACTTGAGGTAGCCAGTGTTGAGAAAACCAAGTTTGTTAAGGATTTTCTCCATTATGTGGTCAAGAAACTCTTTGAGTCTGAGCATTTTAATCAAGCTTTAAGGGACCTTCAACAGAAAGCCATCACATATGGTAGATTGCAAGCTCTGGATAAAGTTCATGGTTTAGGGGACTCCTGGGATTTTAAAGACGTGTAAGATTATCACCCTAAGGCTGAGAAGCTTTTCGATGAGGCTGCTGAAGCCTTCTATAAGCTAGAGTTTCCTTACATATCTTTTTTGTTAGGGAAAGTTGGCCAGAGCCTTGAGGAACTTTCTACTGTTGAGGCTCCCTCCATCCGGGAAACCCCTTCTGCCTGATGTTACCTTATTTTATGACTATGGAGCTTTGTAATCCTGATGGTTTCATCCTTTGAACAATTTTGTCCTAAGTCGTGTGGCTTTGTTAGGGTGCCTATATGACCTTTTAGATAGTTTGTTTCAGGTTTCTATGTTTAGTGGTGCCTGCGTGCCCATTTATTATGATATTTTGTCATGGTTTATGTTTGCAACAGATATTTGGGGTCTTGCGCCTTGTTGGCAGACACTAACTCTTTCTCATTTGATATTAAGTAGTATTGAATGCCTTAGTTTAACATGGCTCTTATGCTGGTCTTAACTGGGAATTTTTCCCCGTTTGTCCTTTGTGCACGAGTTTCTTTTTTAGACATTCTACTTATTTCTTTGAAGGTTATGTGGAGGGTAGCTAGTCCTCCTTTTACCTTCTGAGTTTAAGTATATTTGAACACTTAACGCAATATTTCTGCAATTGAAAGTGTTTCTTAATAAAAAAATCGTAGGCTTGTGGCCGGTACAATTTGCCTTGAAGAAGGTCTTTGAAATAAAACATCAGTTATATAACTATGTGGGCAATTACATGTAATATTTTTTGAGGTTGATTCCGTTCCAAGTTCTTGGGATTATTCTCCCTTTTAGCGTTGACAATACATAGGCTCCCTTGCCGTCAACTTCTAGTACTTTATAAGGTCCTTCCCAGGTCGGTCCCATTTTCCTAGTGTATTCTACTTTGCTTGCACTGTTGCGTCGAAATACGTAGTCTCCGGGCTTGTATGTTAGTAGTCTAACCTTTTTGTTGTAGTATTGTTCGATCTTTTTCTTATACGCGGCTTCCTTGATTGCGGCTATTTCTCTTCTTTCTTCTAGGACTTCCAGGTTAATTTTGAGGTCTTTCTCATTTTGGGTTGGGTCTACTTTCCTTGTTCTCTTCGTGGGTATGCTAATTCTATTGGTATTACAGCCTCCGTCCCATATGTGAGGCTGAAAGGGGATTCTCCGTTGCTCCTTTTCGGACTCGTTCTGTGAGCCCATAAGTCTTGCGGAAGTTCGTCAACCCATCCTTTATGGGTCCTGCCCAATCTTTTTTCTATTCCTTTGACTATTTCTTTGTTTGTAACTTTGGTCAATCCAATACCTTGTGGGTGGTATACGGAGGTGAAGGCTTGCTTAATCTTGAGTCTTTTATAGAATTGTGGGAATACTCCCTCTTTGAATTATGTTCCGTTATCGGAGACAATCATGTGTGGAATTCCAAAGCGGCATATGATATGCTCCCAGACGAACCTTTCTACATGTTTTCCCGTGACACTTGCTAAAGGTTTTGCTTTCACCCATTTTATAAAGTAGTCTACAACTACTATTAGAAATTTTACCCTTCCGGGAGCGTCCGGTAGATGGCCTACTATGTCAATGCCCCATTGTATGAAGGGCCATGTTGCCATTACTAAGGTTATGTCTTGTTTTGGTAACCTGGAGATTGGCGAGTGGATTTGGCATGCATCACAACTTTGGATAATTTCTGCTGAGTCTCTATGCATGGATGGCCAGTAATACCCCAATGTTGTTATTTTAGCAACAAGTGATCTTGGACCAGCGTGTGGTTCGAAGGCTCCTCTTTGGATTTCCATAATTACTTTCTTTGTCTGCCTGGGACATACACATCTCAGCAAAGGGGTGAGAAAAGACCGTTTGTAAAGGATTTCGTTGATTATTCTGTAATTTAGAGCCTTTACTCTTACTTTTCTTGCCAACTTCTTATCTTCTGGTAAAATTCCACTAACGAGGTATTCTATGATTGAAGTCATCCAACTGTTTTCTTCTTCCATGATTGTTTCTGCTACTTGCTTTTCGTGAATTGATTTCTTTGCTAATTTTCCACTAACACTTTTTTTGTCAAATGCTCGAAGGTTAGTGATACAAGTTTTCTTAGCGCATCAGCCTTTTATTTTGATTTCTTCTTATATATTGAACTTCCGAGTGTCAGAAATTCTTTAGCAGGTATTTAGTTATTTTTAGGTATTGCTTAGTATGGTCGTGCTTTGCCTCGTAGATCCGTTAACTTGGTTGGCTACGAGTTGTGAATCTAAGAAGACTGTTACTTCTTCTATCTTCATTTCTCTTGCAATGCGGAGTCTGGCTATGACGGCTTCATACTCAGCCTCATTGTTAGTTGTTATGAACTTAAACTTCAAGGCGTATGTGAATTTCGTGCCTTCTGGACTTACTATTATCAAGCCATCACCGCTTGATGTTGTGCCTGTATATAGCTTCCATCTTGTAGTTTGCACCGTCTGTTGTTTTTCTTAAAAGTCTGTTTCCTTGTCTTCTTCTTTAGTTTCTGCCAGGAAGTCTGTAAGGATATAGGCTTTGACTGCGTTTCTAGGCTTGAACTCGATTCTGTGTTCTCCCAGTTCTATGGACCATCTGGCTACCCTCCCTGATTTTTCAGGCTTCGAAAACAGGAGTCTTATTGGTTTATTTGTTAGGACCATTATGTTGTGTGCTTGAAAGTTTATTTTTAGTCTTCTGGCGGCATGAGTTAAAGCTAAGACTAGCTTTTCCATAATCGGGTAGTTGAGTTTGGCCCCTTGCAGTACTCTGCTCATAAAATATATGGGTCTCTGATCCTTCCCATTTTCTGCCATCATGACTGTACTTATACACTCCTTTGATTCTGTCAAATAAACGATCAAATTTTCTCCTGCTTTAGGTTCCACAAGGGTGGGTAGCTTGTTGGGAATTAGAGGCTTCTACAACTTAATGTTGCTGGTTCAAGTTTGTGCTGCTGCTGAAGATTAGAGAAAACAATCTAGGTCATTAGTACTGTTAGTGTAATAGTTAGTGCTGCCAGTACAAAGTGTTAGTACTGCCAGTTTAGTACTGTTAGTTATAATAGTTAGTACTGTTAGTTATATAGTTAGTACTGCTAAAGTGATATGCATGAGATATATTAGGAATAGATATGCATTGATCACTTGACGCGTTTTGTAAGCCCATTAGGGTTTCTTGGTATATAAAAAGAAACCTTAAGGCATAGTTAGAGAAATATATAGATCTAGAAGTCATTTCTCATAGTTAGTATTCATAGTTTCAAGGTTATTATGTAATTTTGATTGTGTTTAATATATTGAAAGTTTAGCAAGATCTTGTTTTACTGTTTCATTGTTCTTCTTAGTATTGTAAACTAGATTCCGCATAATTTATGATATTCTCAATCTTAGTTTCTACAATAGTTGTTTTGGATCTATCCAACACAACTAATCTTTAACAAGCTAAGTAAGATCTGTTCAAAAAGGATCAACAAGTGGTATCAGAGCTTGTTGAGAAACTTTGAATAAGAAGAACTCTAACTCTACTCAAGATCTGTTAGTCAAAGAAAAGATGGAGTCACAATCAGAAACTACCCAAACAGTGTCTACACTAAAACTTCCAGTACTCAAAACTGGAGAGTATGATATAGAACAATACCTTACTTTCACTGATCATGCCCTTTAGGAGGTAAAAGTAAATGGTGATTTAGTTTCACCAGTTGCATCAGCTAGTACTGGTGCTGAAGGTCATATTCCTCTTAAAACTGCTGAACAAAAGCTAGCAAGGAAAAATAAACTAAAAGCAAAAAGCACTCTTATGCTAGCCATTCCTGATGAGCACCTACTAAAGTTTCATGCCTGCAAGGATGCAAAGTCCCTATAGGAAGCTATCAAGAATAGGCTTGGAGGCAACAAGGAATCAAAGAAGATGCAGAAGACCATTCTCAAGCAAAATTATGAAAACTTTGCTGCATCAAGTCAAGAAGGACTGGATAAAACCTATGATAGGTTTCAAAAGCTCATTAGTCAACTTGAAATCCATGGTGAAGTTATCTCTCAGGAGGATGCAAATCTAAAGTTTTTAGAAGTTTACCATTAGCTTGGAATAATATTGCTTTAATCATAAGAGACAAATCTGATCTAGACACATTGAGCATGGATGATTTGTATAATAATCTAAAGGTTAATGAATCTAAGATCAAAGGCAAATTAAGTTGAAGCTCAAAATTTTAAAATGTGGCTTTTGTTTCATTAGATAACTCTAGAAGGACTAATGAAACAGTTAATACTGCTCATAGTGTTTTTACTGCTAGTTCTAAGGATCAAGCTTCTACTGCATCATATACTGATGATGTCATGTTTTCTTTCTTTACTAACCAGTCCAATGCCCCACAGTTGGACTATAAAGATTTAGAACATATTGATGCTGATGATCTTGAAGATGTGGATCTCAAATGGTAAGTGGCAATGCTTACCATGAGAGTTAAGAGGTTCATAAAGAAGACATGAAGGAAGATGGATTAAAATGACAAAGAGACTATTGGATTTGACAGGACAAAGGTTGAATGCTACAACTGCCATAGGAGAGGTCATTTTGCCAGAGAATGCAGGGCACCAAAGAATCAGGGGAATAGAAATAGAGATGCTCCAAGAAAGAATGCACAAGCAGATACATCTACTACAAATGCCTTGGTTGCTGCAAGAAATAGAGATGCTCCAATAAAGAAGGCATTACAAACTTTGCTCTAATGGCCTATATATCCCAAGGTTCATCTAGTTCAGACTCTGAGGTACATACTTGCTTTAAAGATTGCTTAAAATCATATGAAACTCTTCAAAAATAGTATGATCAACAGCGTGAAGCTCTTAATAAATCTAATCTATAAATTATAGGTTATCAAATGGGATTAGAATCATTAGAAGCTATGATAGTTGTTCATGAATAGAATGAAGCTGTTTATGAAGAAGATATTGCATTTTTAAAGTATGATGTCCAAGTGAAAGATATTTCTATCAAAGACCTTAAAAATCAGTTAGAAGAAGTTTTAAAAGAGAAAGATGATTTGAAACTTAAACTAGAAAAATTTGAAGAATCATCAAATAATATAACTAAACTAATTAATAGTCAAATAAGTGCTAAAGACAAAGCTGGTCTTGGTTATGATAGTCAAATGAATGAGAGTAAAGTGGTTCATAGTGTGTTTAATAGTAAAGAAAGTGATGTGGATGATAGTCCTGTAAATGATAGATTCAAAACAGGTGAAGGGTTTCATGCAGTTCCCCCCTACACTGGGAACTACATGCCCTCAAGACCTGACTTATCCTTTGCTAGGTTAGATGATTCTGTCTATAAGACTAAAGTGAGTGAAACTGAAACTAGTATATCTAAGACTAGTAAGGATATTATAGAAAAGCCTAAAACTGTTAGGCCTAGTGCTCCTATCATTGAAGAATGGGACACTGATAGTGATAATGATAGTATGTTTAGACCTAAATCTGATCAAACAAAACCAAAGTTTACTAAAATCAATTTTTTCAAATCTGATGAGAATGTGAAATCTGTTAATAAGAAAAACATACATAGGTAAGTAGAGTATCCTAGGAAAAGTCAAAGTCCTAGGGATAATAGAAGAAACTAGAATGGGATGATGACTCAGAAACTTAGAAATGGTTTTGAGTCTATAAAGAAAGCTTGTTTTGTATGTGGGAGTCTCAACCATTTAATCAAAGACTATGATTTTCATGAAAATAAAATGGTAGAAAAACCAGTGTTAAATAATAAGTGAATGGTTACTGGTCAAAGGGAAATTAGACCAATATGGAACAATGCTCAGAGGGTGAACCACCAAATAAATTGTCTCACCTACATCCTAAAAGGAATTTTGTTCCAACAGCAGTTGCAACAAAGTCAGGACAAGTACCGGTTAATGCTGCTAAGCAAAGCTCACCAAGAGCAGCAGCATCAATTAGTACTGCCAGGCCAGTTAATACTGCTGCTCCTAAACCAAAAGTGAATGATGCATTACCCACAACATATTCTTATTTTAAAGCACATTCACCAGTAAGAAGGGCTTTTAACCAAAAATCAGTAGCTAAAACCAATAATTTTAATGAAAAAGTTAATACTGCTAGGGTTAACAATGTAACTACTGCTGGGCCAAAAGCAGTAGTTAGTGCTGCTGTAGGAAATAGGGAAAATGCTGTTAAGTCCTCAGCATGCTAGATTTGGAGACCAGTAGGAAATGTTATTAACCATAACTCTAAAGACAATGGATCATACATGCTTAAAAGATTTGACTATGTTGATCTATAAGGCAGACTCAAGTCAGTAATGGCTTGGGTCCCCAAGAGAAACTAATTCTCTTATTTTGAGTGTAGGGTAATCCACAATATACTTTATAGGATCAAGGGATTTTTGATAGTGGATGCTCTAGGCATATGACTGGAAACAAGTCCTTTCTTAGAGATTATCAAGAGATTGATGGTGGATTTGTTGCATTTGGAGGAAGTCTTAAAGGAGGTAAAATTACTAAAAAGGGTAAAATTAGGACTAGGAAATTAGACTTTGAAGATGTATACTTTGAAAAGGAACTTACGTTTAACATTTTCTCTGTCTCATAAATATGTGACAAGAAAAACAATGTTCTTTTCACTGAGACTGGATGTCTTGTTCTATCTCCTGACTTTAAGCTACTTGATGAAAGTCAAGTCTTGCTTAAAGTTCCCAGACAGAACAACATGTACAGTTTTGATCTAAAGAATGTTGTTCCTTCAGGAGGTTTGACTTGTTTATTTGCAAAGGCTACAATAGATGAGTCTAATTTATGGCATAGGAGGCTTGGTCATATAAACTTTAAAACTATGAACAAACTTGTGAGGGGAAACCTTGTTAGAGGTTTGCCTTCAAAGCTCTTTGAAAATGACCATACTTGTGTTGCTTGTCAGAAGGGAAAGCAACACAAAGCTTCTTGTAAGACCAAGCTTGTGAGCTCTATCAGCCAACCCTTACAAATGTTGCATATGGACTTATTTGGGCCAACATCTGTAAGGAGTATCAATCACAAGACATATTGCCTTGTTGTCACTGATGACTATAGTAGGTTTAGTTGGGTTTTCTTTTTGGCCACTAAGGATGAGACTAGTGGGATCCTTAAAACTTTTATTACTGGCATAGAAAACCAAATAAATCATAAGGTTAAAATCATCAGATGTGACAATGGAACTGAGTTTAAAAATAATGACATGAATCAGTTCTGTGGGATGAAAGGGATTAAGAGGGAGTTTAGTGTTGCCAGAACTCCACAACAAAATGGAGTTGCTGAAAGAAAGAATAGGACACTAATAGAGGCAGCTAGGACTATGCTAGCAGATTCATTATTACCTACTACATTTTGGGCTGAAGCAGTTAGTACTGCTTGTTATGTTCAGAATAGGGTTTTAGTGACCAAGCCTCACAACAAGACACCTTATGAACTATTACATGGTAGACCACCTAGTATAAGTTTTATGAGACCTTTTGGGTGTCCTGTGACTATTCTTAATACCTTAGATCCCCTAGGCAAATTTGATGGGAAGGCTGATGAGGGGTTCTTTGTTGGATACTCTATAAATAACAAGGCTTTTAGGGTATTTAACACTAGAACTAGGAAAGTAGAGGAGGACCTGCACATAACCTTTCTTGAAAACAAACCCAATGTTGCAGGGAGTGGACCAGATTGGCTCTTTGATATTGATTTACTAACAAACTCTATGAATTATGAGCCAGTTCTGTAGGGAATCAAACTAATAGGAATGCAGGTTTCAAGGATAATGTTGATGCAGTACCTACTCAACAATATATTCTGCTACCATTACTTTATGATAGTCCACAGAGCTTAGAGGATGCAGTTGCTGATGATGCTGGTAAAAAGACTAATGAAGAACCAACAAATAAGGGTGAAAGAAATGGTCAAGAGAAGGAAGGAGGAGCTTCAAATAAAGAAGATGACCAGAATGTGCAAGATTTTAGAGCTGAATTAGATAATTTGCTTGTTCAACAGAAGGAAGGTTATGCTAACAGCACTAACAGAGTTTCTACTATTAGTCCATCTGTTAGTGCTGCTGGGCAAAGTTTTGACAATGCTGATCTTCCAACTGATCCTCTTATGCCTGATTTAGAGGATACTGCTGATCTTCTAAATACTGGTATCTTTAGTGGTGCATATGATGATGAAGATGAGGGTGCAGAGGCTGACCTTAACAACTTGGAAACAACCATGAATGTCAGTCCTATTCCTACAACCAGAATACACAAGGATCATCCTAAAGACCAGATAATTGGAGACATAAATTCAGCTACTCAAACAAGGAGGATGACCAAGATTTCTGAAGAACGTGCTATGGTCAGTTACATTAAAAAGCAGAGGAGAGCAAATCACAAAGATTATCAAAACTGCTTATTTGCCTGTTTTCTCTCACAAATAGAACCCAAGAAGGTGACACAAGCTTTGACAAATCTAAGCTAGATAGAGGCAATGCAAGATGAGTTGCTACAGTTTAGTTTGCAGAAGGTTTGGAGATTGGTTGATTTACCCAAAGGCAAGCATGCCATTGGAACAAAATAGGTCTATAGAAACAAGAAAGATGAGAGAGGGATAGTAGTTAGAAATAAGGCAAGACTGGTTGCACAAGGTTACACCAAAGAAGAAGGCATTGATTATGATGAGGTTTTTGCTCCTGTTGCTAGGATAGAAGCAATCAGGTTATTTTTGGCCTATGCATCATTTATGGGGTTTATTGTGTACTAGATGGATGTGAAGAGTGCCTTTTTATATGGTACTATTGAAGAGGAGGTGTATGTGTGCCAACCTCCTGGTTTTGAAGATCCACAGTTCCCTGATAAAGTTTATAAGGTAGAAAAAGCTTTATATGGTCTACATCAAGCTCCTAGAGCCTGGTATGAGACCTTGTCTACCTACTTATTAGAAAATGGATTTAGAAGAGGCACTATTGATAAGACTCTATTCATCAAGAAGGACAAAGGTGATATCCTGTTAGTGCAAGTGTATGTTGATGACATCATCTTTGGGTCTACAAAGAAGTCTTTATGTGTTGAGTTTGAGCAGATGATGCACAAGAGATTCCAGATGAGTTCTATGGGGGAGCTCACTTTCTTCTTAGGGTTGCAGGTAAAGCAGAAAGATGATGGAATCTTCATCAGCCAAGACAAGTATGTGGCTGATATATTGAAGAAGTTTGATTTTGTCACAGTGAAGACAGCAAGCACTCCAATAGAGACTAACAAGGCATTGCTCAAGGATGAAGAAGCTGAGGATGTGGATGTTTATTTATACAGATCAATGATTGGATCATTGATGTACTTGATAGCTTCTAGGCCTGACATAATGTTTGCTGTTTGTGCTTGTGCAAGGTTCCAAGTTACTCCTAAAGTCTCACATCTTCATGCTGTGAAGAGGATCTTTAGATACTTGAAAGGTCAACCTAAATTGGGCCTTTGGTATCCTAGAGATTCACCATTTGACTTGGAAGCCTTTTCTGATAGTGATTATACTAGAGCTAGCCTTGACAGGAAATCCACAATAGGATGTTGTCAATTTCTTGGCAAAAGTTTGATTTCATGGCAATGTAAAAAGCAAACTATAGTTGACAACTCCACTACTGAAGCAGAGTATGTTGCTGCTGCTAATTGTTGTGGACAGGTGTTGTGGATCCAAAATCAGATGCTTGATTATGGGTTCAATTTCATGAACACCAAGATTTACATTGATAATGAAAGCACCATTTGTATTATGAAGAATCCAGTGTTTCATTCTAAAACCAAGCACATTGAAATAAGGCACCATTTCATCAGAGATTCTTATGAGAAGAGGCTCATTCAAGTAATTAAGATACATACAGATCATAATGTTGCTGATCTTCTCACAAAGGCATTTGATGTTAGCAGGTTTAACTTTTTGATTGCTAGCATTGGATTACTTAATCTCTGAAGATGTATGATTGGTGTGGTTTGAAGATAGTATTAGTGATGAATTTGGAGTTAAAACTGGTGGTTGTAAAGTTAATGCTGCTAGGCAGGATTTGGTACTGCTGGGCAAAAGTTAGTACTGCTAGGCAAAAGTTAGTACTGCTGAGCCAAAGTTAGTGCTGCTTGTTACCATTGGAGTTATAACTGCTGAGCGAAATTCTTGGTTGGTAAATAGTTTCCTACTATTATAGGTTTCCTTTTTACCTATATAAGCGTATTCGACTACATCAAGATCATTCTAATACTCTCGAATACTAAAACGCTCTCAAAATTCACAAACCCACTTCAACTTATCACCGACTCCATAAATTCATCATCAATTAATCATCTATGGCGGATTTGAAGTTTGTTGATCAACACAACATGGTCGCATGCTTAGAGAAATCAGAAGGGAATGCTGATTTTCATGAGATAGTGGACTTTCTTACTGCTAGCACTGTACACTATGCCTTAACTGTAAGTCCTACTATCTATGCTTCTTATATTGAACAGTTTTGGAATACTGCACATTCTCAAACAGTCAATGATGTGAAGCAAATTCATGCCACAGTTGATGGCAAGACAGTAGTAATATCAGAATCATCAGTGAGGAGTGATCTTCACTTTAATGATGAGGATGGTATTACTTGTCTAACAAATGATGCTATTTTTGAAAACCTTGCATTGATGGGGTATGAGAGTGATTCTAACAAACTTACCTTTCAAAAAGCTCTCTTCTCTCCTCAGTGGAAGTACCTCATACATACCATTTTACACTGCTTAAGTTCAAAATCTACTTCTTGGAATGAATTTTCCACTAATATAGCATCTGCAGTCATTTGTTTAGCTAATGGTCAAAAGTTTAACTTTTCTAAACTAATTTTTGATGGTATGTTGAGGAACTTGGATACCAATACAAAGAAATTTTTAATGTATCCAAGGTTTTTACAACTCTTTTTGAATAATCAGATTACTCTTGCAGAACCTTTTAATGATGTTTATCAAACACCTGCACATACTAAAAAGGTTTTCACAAACATGAAAAGAAAAGGAAAAGATTTTTCAGAAAGAGTCACTCCATTGTTTGCATTAATGTTGGCACCACCAGTAGTAGAGGGTGAAGGTTCAAGACAACCCTCTGAACCCCAACCAGCACCTTCTACTACTCAACCCAGAATTGAAGAACAAATCCCTGTTACTGAATCATCATCACCCTAAAATACTCAATCACCTAGGCAAGCCTTACAAGAGGACACTCAGTTACCTCAGACTAGTATGCCTATACCAAATGTAGCAGATGAGGCTGTCTTTAAGGAGTGGGATGACAGAGTGGCGAGGGCTACCACTACTGCTGCTAGCTTAGATGCAGCACGGGCTAGTGGTAACATAGCTAAGACCCAATCTACGGCAATGTCTAATGATCCTCTTTCTCAAGAAATTGGTTTAGCTGACAGACCCAGGTTCCAATAATCCATGAGGGGTGTCATTGCTTAGAATAGGTCTGATAGGGCATCTAAACATTCCTATGATTCACCTCTCCCAGGAGGTAACACACTTGGAAGTGATGAGGAAAGAATTGAACAAGATGATTTGATGGATTTTATACCATCAACACCCTATGATTCACCTCTCTCAGGAGGTCACACACCTAGAAGTGATGAGGGTAGACCTAACATTAATGAATTGATGGCTATTTGTACAGATTTGTCAAACAGGGTTCTTGCCTTAGAACAATCAAAGTCTGCTCAAGATTTGGTGATCAGAAAGCTGAAAAAGAAGGTTAAAAAGTTAGAAAAGAAGCTAAGGGCAAGAACTCCAGGGTTAAATCTCTTTAAGATTGGTACCTGCAAGAGAAAGAGTTTAGATAAGGAGAATGTATCCAAACAGGGGAGGAAAAGTGACAAGATAAAGACAATGTTTAATGATAGTGACTTTGCTGAGCTTGATATGGAGAATGTTGAAGGTGATGCTGAAACTCAGGGGAGGAATACTGCTGAACATGGGGATACATTTAATACTGCTAGTATTGATGTTAGTGCTGCTGGACCTTCAAATGTTAGTAATGCTGATCCTTCTACAAGTACTGCTAGGGATATTTTTGAAGATGAGATGATGACTATTGCTGATACACTTGTGGCTATTAGGAGCACAAGACCAAGAACTACCTCAGTAGTGATTTGTGATGTTGAAGAAGAACCAAGGAGAGCAACACCAGTACCAACAGTACAAAGTCAAGACAAAGGTAAAGGCAAGATGGTGGAGCCTGAACCTACTCCAAAGAACCCTATAAAGACTCAGATTCAAAGGGATGCAGAGATTGCTCAAAAATTGTTTAAAGAAGAACAAGCATAGTTTGAGAGAGAGCAAAGGATTGCTAGGGAAAAAGCTGCAGAATAAGAGGCCAAGGATGCTGCACTGATTGAACAAATGGAAGATATTCAAGCAAGGATAGATGCAGATGAGTTATTAGCCGAAAGACTCTAACAAAAAGAAAGAGAACAATTCACCATTGAAGAAAAGTCTAGAATACTGGTGGAAATGATTGCTAAAAGAAAAAGGTTCTTTGCTACACAAAGAGCTGAACAAATTAGAAACAAGCCACCAACCAGAACTCAACTCAGAAACAAGATGATTATTTACCTGAAAAACATGGATAGATTCACTTACAATCAACTAAAGAATAGGAGTTTATAAGAAATTCAGATGCTGTATGAGAAGGAGCAGAAGTGGATCAATGACTTTGTTCCTATGGATTCTGAGTTGGAGGTTCAGAGACTAAAAAGAGCCGGTCAAGAAGTTTTAGAAGAGCCTGTTAAAAGACAAAAGATTAGAGAAGCTTCAGGTTCAGGTGAAGAACAATCAGCAAAAAAGGAAAAAGAATTATCAGAAGAAGAACTACAAAAATTATTCGTGGTAGTTCAAGTAGAAGAAGTCTATGTTGAAGCTTTACAGGTCAAATATCCAATCATAGTCTGGGAGGTTTACTTTGAAGACACAAGAAGGTATTGGAAAATTTATCAGAGTTGGAAACCATACAGAAGCTTATCAGATTTTCGCTAAGACGTTGAAGAAATTTAATAGAGATGACCTGGTTAAGCTTTGGGATTTGGTTACGGAGAGGTTTAGTACAACAGAGCCTACAGATGATAAAGAGAAGGAACTGTGGGTTGAACTAAAGAGATTGTTTGAACCAGATAGTGATGATACTCTATGGAAGCTTCAAAGGTATATGCATGATCCTTTGGTATGGAGGCTTTATGATACATGTGGTGTTCATCATGTATCTTCAGTAAAAGGACATGATATTTTCATGCTGGTAGAGAAAGATTATCCATTGTCAAAAGGAGTTCTGATGTTGATGTTGGTTAACAAGCTGTTAGTAGAACAACATTCAGAAATGGCAAATGAGCTTTTAAGGAAAATCTTCATATGAGCAAACAGATCAAGACAGTAAGGTGTTTGTATACATCCTCCTAGTGCTCAAGATGCTGATAATGAAGAAACTTGATGATTAACAATGTGACTATCAAGTTTAAAGGAGGATTGTTGAGAATTAGAGGCTTCTACAACTTAATGCTGCTGGTTCAAGTTTGTGCTGCTGTTGAAGATTAAAGAAAATAGTCTAAGTCATTAGTACTATTAGTGTAATAGTTAGTGCTGCCAGTACAAAGTGTTAGTACTGCTAGTTTATTAGTACTGTTAGTTATAATAGTTAGTATTGTTAGTGATATAGTTAGTACTACTAAAGTGATATGCATGAGATATATTAGGAATAGATATGCATTGATCACTTGACGCGTTTTGTAAGCCCATTAGGGTTTCTTAGTGTATAAAAAGAAACCCTAAGGCATAGTTAGAGAAATATATAGATCTAGAAGTCATTTCTCATAGTTAGTATTCATAGTTTAAGGTTATTCTGTAATTTTGATTGTGTTCAATATATTGAAAGTTTAGCAAGATCTTGTTTTACTGTTTCATTTTTATTTTTAGTATTGCAAACTAGATTCCGTGTAGTTTGTGATATTCTCAATCTTAGTTTCTATAATAGTTATTTTGGATCTATCCAACACAACTAAGCTTTAACAAGCTAAGTAAGATCTGTTCAAAAGGGATCAACATAGCTTCTCTATGTATCTTTTCATTTCTTTAAAGGCTTTGTCTGCTTCTCTTGTCCATGTGAAGTATTTCTTATCGAGACATCCCTTTAGTGTTTTGAAGAAGGGCAAAGATTTTTTTGCACTTTTGGATAGGAACCTGTTGAGGGCTATGAGCTTTCCGTTGAGGCTTTGTACTTCTTTGATGGTTTTTGGTCTTTTTAGACTTGTCATGGCCTGGATTTTTGTTGGATTGGATTTAATGCCTTGTTTCAACACTACGTTCCCTAGGAATTGGCCCTCTTCCATCCCAAAAGAGCACTTCTTTTGGTTGAGTTTCATGTTTATCTTGCGGTGCCATTCAAAGGTTTCTCGTATGTCTGCCATCATGTCTTTTTCGTCCATGCTATTTATTACCATGTCGTCTACATAGGCTTTCATGTTTCTCCCAATCTGAATCTTGAAGACTTTATCTACTAACCTTTGGTAGGTGGCTCCTGTATTTTTTAGTTCGAAAGGCACACCCGCTGCGGGGCATGAAAAGCTGTCTTGTGCTCGTCCTATCTTGCCATTTGTATTTTGTGATAACCTTTGTATGCGTCTAAGAAACACTTGAGTTTAAAGTCAGAAAGCGAGTCTACTTTCTAGTCTATCTTCGGTAGTGAGTAGAAATCTTTTGGCCAAGCTTTATTTATATTAGTAAAGTCAACGCATATTCTCCAGGCTCCGTCTGTCTTTTTACCATTATAGTGTTGGCCACCCATGTTTGGAATCTTGTCTCTTTTAAAATCCTTGCTTTTCTTAGTTCTTCCACTTCCTTTGATGCAGCTGTGGCCCGTTCCGGGGCCATCCTCCTTTTCTTTTGTTGCACAGGTGTGATTTTCTTGTTTTCGTTTAATTTGTGCTCAGTGGCAAAGTTGGTTCCTCCTATTCTTAGTGTTCGGGGGATTCCTGTCATGTCCGAGTACTGCCAAGCGAATACGTAGACATTGTCTTTGAGCAACTTGATCAACTCTTATTTGGCATTTATGGGGAGTTGTCTTCCGATGGTCATTGTTTGCTCCGGGTATCTTGAATTGATTATGATTTTTTCCTCTAGGTTAAAACATTCGGAGACTTAGAGTGGAGCTTTGGGGAGGGGGAGGGGGAGTTTCCTTTAGCCTTTTTGCTAACTCGCATCTTCTTACATCTTGGTAATCTTACATAATGACCCATGGTCTAACTTCCGACTGATACAAAACTGCTGAGTGCATCATAGAGGGGATCATCCCTAATCCTGCGATTGCCGTCCTTCCAAGAAGCATATTGTTGGGTGAGTCAGAGCGTACTATTAGGAAAGTGATTTGCTCACTCTTATGATGCGGGGCTTCTCCTACTGTTATCAAAAGACTGATTTCTCCCAACGGGTTGACTTGTTTACCGGAGAATCTGGACAGTGTTGTGTATACGTCTCTCATTTTTTCTCTAATCTCTTTTATGAGTTTTAGAAAGCAATGTTTGTATTTTTTGTCACAAGCGGCTCCTCCATCTAGTAAGACCCTCCCTACATGTCTTCCATAAACTTGCACACTTATAAGGATGGGATCCACAGAGGGAGCTCTGTTGTGAATGGGCGGGAATATCATCTCTTAAATATTTATAATTTTTGGAGGCCCTTTCCTTTTTAGAGGATTATTGACCATCCTTATCATGAGGATAGGTTCTTCCTTCCCTTCTGTAGCTTGTTTCGCTTTTATAGTCTGAGCTATCCATTCTCTGAGTTGAGCGTTTGCTTGCTTAGCTTTCCCTTTCCTGATTCCCTTAATCAAATGGGCCAACTTCCCTAACCTTACGGCCTCCTCTATCTGGCTTTTTAGTTCTTTGCATGTGTTAGTGTCGTGACTGTATTCTTGGTGGAATTCACAATATTTAGATGTGTCTCTGGTTTTAGATACCATCTTGGGTGGCTTTACGAAGGTTTTAGTACTTTTTCAGAGGCTAGGATTTCTCTAGGGGTTTTGGAGCGGTTTTAGTATTCCTGGGTTGGGTTCCTTGTAGGTCCTAAATCTGTCTTGCCTTTCTTTATTTGTTTCTCCCTAACCCTTCCTAAGGCCTCCCTTTTTGTGGTTCCCCCCTCCATTGTCAATAAATGTTACGGGTCACCCTTTGGAGGCTGTCTCTTCTGCTTGTAGCCAGAAGTATACTTTATCCATGAGTCCGTCGTTGCTTTCCGAAATCTCCGTGGATATGAATTTGATCAAAGATTTTATTTTTACCCCGTGCATAAACCCTACTATCCTTTGATTTTCATTGAGTTTCGAGATCTAGGCGGTTTCGTCTATGTACCGCGTAATGAAAGCTCGGACACTTCCCCCTTCATTATTTTGATCCTATTGACAGCTAAATGTGATTTCGTTTGCTTTTTCTATTGATTAAAGTAAGTTCAGAATCTCTTCTTCAAGTCTTCGTAATTCGAAACCACTCCTTTTGGGAGTCTATTCCACCAAACCCTTGCTGCATCTTTTAGTATGTAGTCGAACATGTGGCATAATACTAGCATCACCCATTTTTCCATCTTGGTTGCCCCTTCGAAGGCGTGTATCAAATCATCTGGGTCACCCTTCCCATCCTAATATCCCACGTGTGGGGGGATCCTAAGGCCGTCTGGAAGTTGAAATTCTTCAATCCACCTTACTAGCGGGGAGGGGCTTCCTTCATTGTTTCCGTATCCACCTTCAGGGAATCCAGTGCAGTACATCATTCCCGAGGGGTGTATTTGATTAGGTGGACCGTGGTTGTGCACCATGTACTCTTGGTGTCAGGGATAAGAGTGGTTAGGATTACTCCCATTGTTAGGAGGGTGAATGTTGTTAAGTGGATAAATATTATTCGAGAAATAAGTGCCATTCAGGGGGTAAACATTATTTGTAGGGTAAATGTTGTTTGGAGGATAAACGTTACTTGATGGGTAGATGTTATTCGGAACATAGGTATTATTTGAAGGGTAGAAGTTACTTTGGGGGTAAACATGACTCGGAGGGTAGATATTATTTGGAGGATAGACATTGTTCGGAGGGTAGACACTGCTGGGGTGATAAAAGTTGTTCGGATGGTAGGCATTACTTGGATGATCTCCGTTAACACCTGTAGTCCCTCTTGGTGACAATGTCCTCCTTCTCCTCTATGTCTCCCTCAGATAGGAAGCTAGCAGCGGAGGTATGTTCCATGTGACGGGTTCCTTCGCCAGGCTGGAGGGTTGTGACATAATCTCTGGTGGTGCCTCCATCTCTCTTTCTTCATCCACGTCCTCGCTCGAATAGTTCAACCATGTCGCCACACCCTGAAATCTTAACGCCCTCATTCTTCTCCTCATAAGGGGTTCTAATTGTGAGTAGTTTGCCGTAACGAATGCTTCGTCAACAACCCGCATCTCTATGTGCATGGGCGTTACGGAAGGTGCCTGGTTATTTATAGTGATGTTTGAAGCTATGTTCGAGGGTGTGATAGGTGGGGGTCTTTCTTCGACACCAATCTCCCCCTCATTGGTAGGCACAATGTTTGTTGTTACAAGTGTTGGTGGTGTTGTGTCAATTTCCATTACCATGATTCTGGATGTATGGAAGTATCAAATATTGTTAGGGTGAAAAAGAAACGAATTAATATTCGGCGGGTCCCACCGGGTGTGCCATTGATCGTACAATAGATTACACCTTCTAGATCAGAGCCTATTGACTAGATTATAAGCTTAGATAGTACTAAGAGTGGGTATGGATCATCAATAAGACAAAAAGAAATCACTTGGGTTAGCACGGAGCGTAGGGGTAGACCCTACGAACCGGCTTTGGCGTGAGAATCAAGAATCATGGAAATGGTATGTGTTTTAGAGAGAGAGAGAGAGTATGTGTGAGTTATGACATACCTGATTTGGGTAAATGAGGCACTATTTATAGGTAAACCCTAGGAATGACCTAGTCTTCCCTACGTGTATGATTCTGGTTGGCTGGAGCGGAGCATGATCTCGAGAGCCAATGAGAGGTTATCTGACTAGGCTCCGAGATCGTGCTCATGTGCAGCGGTTATGCACGAGCAGGAATAAAGGACAACCGTTTATCGTTGCTGGGCCACAAGATATTCTGTCTTATCTTATGTCTCAGAGCCTCACTGGTCTCCTTAGAGGCTCTGGGCTCTGTTAGAAGCTTAGAGGCTCCGACGAGAACAGTCTTCGTTGTATGCTGGCGATTCCCTTACTGTAGCCTTTGATGGGATTTACGCCAGTATACTTCCGAGATGTCTGAGTCGTGTAGCATCGGAGGCTAGGCTCCGGGCCGTAAGATGGGGTCCACTATCACGATGGAATAGATACATGTGATTACTCGCATCCTCATTCGAGCAAGACCAAAGGTTAGGGATTAGGAAAGGGAAAATAATTGGTGTTGAATAAAAAGAACAAAACAAATAGATTAAGTCCAAACAAATAATGAACATTGTTGCTAGTTACTTTCCCGACCTTACCCACGAAAAAGACACAAAATCGTAGACTCATAAATGTCTTGATTATAGATCAACAAAAACAACCTTAGTTGGTGTTCCCATAACGGTCAACTCCCAATCATCCATAATATAGATACTATACAACATTAGTGGCGATATCTACCACTTTATACATGAAAATACATAGTTGGTTTATAATTGCGACCAACTAGAAATAATATACAACATAACTTTACATCGTTGGTTTATAACACGTACCAACGAATAATCGATCCTTCAAATAATAATATCGGTTAAGCTTAGGCAAACCGATTATCTCACAAATCTTACTTTTTTCTCTCAATCTTTTTTTTATTTTTCTGTTTTTTTGATTTTTTTACTAACTAATACTGCAAAACGAACTACGGTGTAAAATTTCACCATTTCACGAATACGATAAATCTGGATAATTAATATCCGAACATACTAGTGAAAGTAGTAAACACACTAAAATTTAAAAACTACTACTTTCACATTTTCCTATTGCATTGTGCAATTTCCCATCCTAACCATACATAGAAAATCGACACTTGCCCAATTGTATTGTGCAATTTCCCGACCTAACCAGAAATCAAAAATTTGCATTGCGACACAGGAAATACAATACTTTACACAAAGCAACTAGCAACTGATTAATGACTTAATCTAATAGGGTAGGCTAAGGTGTAAAGGTGTAACGAAACAAAATTTGGTGTAAGTAATGGCTTAGGTTTTCTAGGGGTATCTTACTCTAAAAATGAGAGTAAACAAAAGGGTTATACGAGGGTTAACAAACTAGTGTAGTTAGTTAATATCACAACATATTTAGGCTTTTTGGTGTAATCCTAGAAATTTACTAGTTAAAAAATGTCACTCCATCTATTAAAAATAGTGTTTATTATTGTGGTCTCGAATAGATATACCAAGCAAGTTCTAAAGTTTACAACATTACCAGTACACTCATATTTTTGTGGAACTTGGGTAAACATTGGGAAACGGATAAGGCTAAATTCTCACAATATCTAACAAGAGTTATGTGTGCGGGTCATACAACTAATAATTTCACAAAAATATGCTAATTTTTTTTTAACTTTAAGCATAATTTAAGAATTTTATTGTGAAAATATGGACAAGTAAGCGTTCTAATTTTCCTCCCCATACTTGAGATATACAACGACCTTGTTGTAAAAATATAACATTAAAATCAGGAAATTAAAAGAATTAGAACGAGAAACTCCCCTGGGATTTGCTCGGTATGATCCTCCATGTTGTGTATATGAGCAAGATCGTGTGTTGAAAATGTGTCTGGATACCAGAATGACTACAACACACGTATAATTACAAAAAATAAGCATTCCACAAAATATATTAATTTATCTAGAAGGTTCCTGTATAAAATATAAGAAAATAAGTGCAATTCTATCTCCGGTATTCGCTGGTTAGAAAAAAAAAATACCTAAAACTGTACAGAAATTCGATACGCCGTATCCATAAACCAGGATACGCCGTATTAAGACCCGTATTAAAAATCCTAAGTACATTCAGAGGTCAAATACGCTGTATTCATTTAAGGAATACGCCGTATTGACTGAACTGACAATAAAGTTTTAAAAATGCGGAAAAGTAAAGAGTGGATAACGTCCAGATAGTCAATACGCCGTATCTGTTGAGGTTGGATACGCCGTATCGGCAGTCTGGGAAGGCAGACTCGATAAAAATTGAAAATTACATTCCGGGTTGTCTCCCAGCATGCACTTTTGTTTACAGACTAGTCTTTAAGTTATACTTGTCTCCAGCTTCACCCCATCCTTATAAAATAACTTAGGGTCGAACGGGATGCCAAATGGCACATATACATTTTTAATAAGATTTATTAGCATCCCTTCATTAAGATAATTTTAAGTTATGATTTTAACATTTAACTCCTTGATAAATTTTTCAGTAGTGAAAAACTTACTAAGTGCATCATGACTTGTTTCTAAAAGTTTATTTGACCCTTGTGTATCGATAATTATTACATTAGGTGATGGTTCGATACATATATCCCTCGAAGACTGTTTGATATTGATTGTATCATCATCATTGTCTGTATCTAATTTTAATTCATTAACAGAAATTATGTTAAAAGAAAATAGATCATTATATGATATAACATTGCATCCCTCATCATCATATTCGGACAACGATGTTTCATTTTTCAAATTAACTTCATCGACATACTGAGGACTTACCGTGGGTTCAGATGAGAAACCTGATTTAGATGCCCATGCATCATTGTAGACTATAGCTAGGAATTCTGTTTCAAAAAGTCTTAGGTAGTAAACATCTTCATCATACCAGATCTTACCATACGTAGCAGTTTCCTAGTTATACACTTTACCGTTACTAAGAGCTTTCTTAGTTTCATACTGAAAGTATTCCTCTATAGTCATGTCTCGGTCCTCTATTTCTTGTAATAATTTTGCTACGAACACAGAGGAAAAGGTCATATAGATCGATACGCCGTATTCAGTTTGATTTTTAAAGTCGAATACGCTGTATTGGTTTAGAAAAAATTTATACACCGTATCCAAGAAGTTGAATACGTCGTATTTAGTATTCGACTCAGAAAATTACAACAGACTGTAATAATGCAGAAAAACACACAAACACACAAACACACAATATGCAAAATATACAATGCAAAAATCAAACACACAAAAACAAACACACAAAAATGTTAATAATTAATTATCAGTATTTTAGTTATCTAAGTTAGTCCTAAGTTATTCTAAGTAATACCTAAGTTAAACCTAAACTAATGGTAAAAAAGGGGTTTTCAGCCTGAGAGACTGCCACGAGTTTGGGTTTACCTAGACTGAGATTGGGCGATTAACACACACAAGCTGATATTTAGAAGATAGAGAAGCGGTCAAGCCTATTGTAAGGAAAACGTATTAACCATATTTAATTTAATAAAACACAGGTTTTAGTTTATAAGTGCAATGATTGTCTTATCTCGTTGTTGATATATCATTCCTAGATTTAGGCGGTACTTCTTCCTAAAACCTAGACATGCTAATTCTGTCACAATTAAACACATCCGCATAAAGCAATCATGGTTGATTATAATCTATTTTCGAAAAAAAATAATGGTGATCTTATTGAACTCTAGCTCATCAAGACTTTATTAACTTACTTCTCAATGGCTCTTTATATACTAGTAGTTCATTGTCCAGATATTTACCCAAGGAATCAGAACGTTATTTGTTGATCCTAGGTCACCTACTAGTCCAACTTGTTCACTAAACCAGAGGCAAAGACAGGTCAATATTTGTGATCATATTATTCTAGATATATAGATTGCAATATGGAGAGCTATCTCGACATCTAGTCCACTTGGTCCGTTTTCTAGATCCAGTTGAATGATAGGTCGCATACTTAAGTACATAAACGATTATACATTGATAAACATAAAGCAACACATAACTTATAAGATGCAATCGAGATAAACATAAACCAAACGTTACATTATCATAAACATGGCTAATACCTAAAGGTATTAGCCAATAACCATTGTAATGAATACAAATGTCATAGACAAACGATTAAGGTAACCTAACCAAGTTAATGAATGATACCAAAAACCAAACGCGTATTTAGAGTATAATAATTTACAAGGGTTTTCCTATGGATTGAAGGGCATTACGAGACCTTTGTAGCTTCTCTTTTCTTCTAAAAGTCAAACCTGGTGGTTATTGGCTTCTTTCAGTCTTCGGTATATTTTTTGCCCACTGAATTCGTATTTAGGTCTTGGTATTTATAGCCTTTAAAATTTGGTCGATACGCCGTATTGGAAGTAGTCAATATGGCGTATTAGGGTTTTCTTGGAGTGTGAACCACGATAAATATCTTCCAGAATCTTTCATGAACCGCCGGTAGATACGTCGTATGAGTCTCTATGGATACGGCGTATTGGTCTTTATATCTTCGTGGTTGCTTCTGAATACGGCGTATTAGATGTCAGATCAACAGATTCTTGATTTCTTCGTTTAAGCTCCAAAATGCATGCCTTTTAATTAAACTTCACCAATTGCTCGATATTTACTACAAATAACCAATATAAGCAATTAAGTACCAATTCATGCATAAAATAATATAGAACGAGCAATTTAGATGGGATAAATGATGCTATAGAATAGACGTTATTGATGTCATCAGTCATCGTGCATGATTATTCAAGGTTCACATGGGTGAAGTTTCTACGTTTAAAGGATGAAACTCCTGAATTCATAATCAAATTCCTAAAGCAAGTACAAGTTTGTCTCAATGTAACTTTTAGAAATATTATAACAGATAATGGAATAGAGTTTGTCAATCAGACGCTGCGAAGCTATTATGAAGATGTCAGGATTTCTCATCAAACATCAGTTGCGCGCACTCCCTAACAGAACGGCGTTGTCGAAAGGCAAAACCGGACTTTAGTCGAAGCTTCTCACACTATGTTGATATTTTCTAAAGCAACATTTAGTCTGTGGGCAGAAGAAATAGCAACAACTTGTTACACCCAGAACTGTTCCCTAATATGTGCTCGTTACAACAAAACACCATATGAGCTTCTACATGACAGAAAACCAGACTTAAAATATCTTCATGTCTTTGGTGCATTGTGCTATCCAACCAATGACAGTTAAGATCTGGGAAGGTTGAAAGCAAAAGCTGATATAGGTATTTTCATTGGCTACTCTCCCACAAAGAAAGCATACTGAATCTATAATAAATAGACAAGATTTATCATGGAAACCATCCACGTTGAATTTGATGAGCTGACGGAAATGGCTTCTAAACAATTCGGTTCAGGACCTGAGCTTCAACTTATGACTCCTGGAACAATCAGTTCAAGACTCGCTCAAAATCCTTCTCTCTCAACATGTTATGTTCCACCAACCAAGAAAGACTAGGATATCCTCTTCCAGCCCATGTTTAATGAATACTTTTAACCATCAAGTGTTGTATCTCATGCTCCTGCCGCTGCTGCTCTGATTACTGCTGATACAACCGATAAACCTTCATCAACCTCAATTGATCAAGATGCACCATCTGCTAGCACTTCACTAACTACTGATGATACACAAGAACCAGTCTTACATCAAGATGTTAAAGGATAAGAAACTCCAAATGCACAATTTGATAATGATCCCTTTCATGATATTCTCACTTCAGAACCGAGCTCTCAAGAATCATCATCAAATTTGCATCATGCCAACCAACCAATTGAACATCTCAATGAATGGACAAAGAATCACCCGCTTAATAATGTAATTGGCAACCCTTCCTGACCGGTCTCAACGAGACTCTAACTACAAACCGATGCCACGTGGTGCTACTTTAACGCTTTCCTCACTTCAGTCGAACCAAAGAACTAGAAGGAAGCACTGAAAGAATCTTGCTAGATTGAAGCCATGCAGGAAGAAATTCATGAGTTCGAACGGCTGCAAGTATGGGAGCTAGTACCTCGTCGAGATTATGTCATGGTAATTAACCTGAAGTGGATCTTCAAGGTTAAGTTAGATGAATTTGCGAGCATATTGAAAAACAAGGTTAGGTTGGTAGCTAAAGGTTTTTGTTAGGAGGAAGGAATTGATTTTGAAGAATCATTCGCACCATTTGCACAAATAGAGGCAATTCGAATCTTTGTTGCAAATGCAACCCACAAGAATATGACAGTCTACCAAATGGATGTCAAGACTGCATTCTTAAACGGTGTGCTACGAGAAGAGGTCTATGTTAGTCAACTAGAAGGGTTTGTAGATCAAGACCATCCCAACCACATGTACATGCTGAAGAAGGCTCTCTATACTTAAAGTAGGCTCCACACGCTTAGTAAGATCTGTTTTTGAAGTTTTTACTCTCCCAGAAGTTCTTTAAAGGTACTGTTGATCCTACATTATTCACAAGGAAATAAGGAAAAGATATCCTACTAGTACAAATTTACATAGACGATATTATTTTTGATTCTACTGATCCTGCTCTTTGTGACATATTTGTTGATATAATGAGTTCAAAATTTAAGATGTCAATGATGGGCAAAATGTCATTCTTTCTTGGATTACAAATTTCTCAAAGTCCCAAAGGCATCTTTATTAACCAATCAAAATATGCTCTTGAAATACTTAAAAAATACGATATGGAATCTATTGACCCAGTTGACACTCCAATGGTGGAGAGAACCAAACTGGATGAAGATCTACAAGGGATACCAGTTGACCCTACCCGTTACCTTGGTATGATCGGCTCCCTCATGTATCTTACATCCAGTAGACCCGATCTAGTATTTGCAGTTTGCATGTGTGCCTGGTATCAGGCAAAGCCTACCGAAAAGCACTTACATGCGGTAAAACAGGTCTTTCGATACCAGAAAGGAACCATCAATATGGGTCTTTGGTATTTAAAGGATACCGGTATTGCACTAACAGCTTATGCAGATGCTAATCATGCGGGGTGTCATGACACTAGAAGAAGTACCTCTGGCAGTACATAGTTCTTGGGCGACAGATTAGTCAGCTGGTCTTCAAAGAAACAAAAAAGCATTGCTATCTTGTTAGGTTTATGGAAAAGTGTCGATTATGTGGTTTTATTATATTTTATTATTAGACTTTATTTTTTTAGTTTAATATAGCTTGTAATAAGGTTTATTATGCTTTAAGTAAGAAATAGCATAATAACTAAAGTCTAGGGACTAGTATTGACAAGTTAGGAAAATAAGGAAGGGAAGCCTCCCTCCCATTGCCTATAAATAGCCCTCTAATCTTCATTAGAGGGTGATGCCCTTGTAATTAACTCTCATTTTTCCCTCCATAATAAGATTTGAATTTTCCCTTTACTTGCCCTCATTCTCTCTAATCTTACATGTTGATATGATTGATTCAAGATTCATGTGACCTATCAAATGGTATCAATCGCCAATAGAGAAGTAGAGTGCTTGATTTGTGCGTGATTTTGTTCGACCGAGAATCAAGAAGTGATGGTTTTCGAATAATGCTGCTAGGCATAAACTTACAACTGCTGGTGAATGTTAATGCTGTTGAGGGTATTTTCATAAATACTTCGATTAAGGGTTTCAATCACTCATTCAATCGATTTTAATCTTTAATATACTTTTGGTATGTGCTTAAATACACATACCTTTTTCCTAATAAAACAAGCTAAAAAGACCAATAATGACCAATAAATATAGAAAAATGCATTGTATTCGTTTGTATTGCGAATTGTGTCTTGCAGGTAACAGATATTGCACAAAAGGACAAAAACGAAGCAAAACGGACAAAACCAAGCACGGTAATGGAAAGAGTGTAAGATAAACGGTTGCCGAAGGCGTTATTACATCTTAGGGGCCAACCCATACACTCATTTTTAGTGGCGTGGTCAGCCCACTAAGTTTATAATTATACCTTCAAATCCGACAAACCATTTATATAACTTAAATCCTAAATTTTCTGGCCCCACCAAAACCTAATAAATAAACCAAGCCCAAAGTCCTAACACCCGGTCCAAGTCCCATTTTATAACAAAAAGGGTCAACGTATAAGTCAAAATTACTGTAGCATCATCTCTTTTCCCTCCCTCACTTTCACCATTACCACACTCAGGGTAAACCTTCACCCACACACACGTCAAAGATCTTCTAGAAGCCTAATCCCTGACATATCTGACAATCCACTTGACACGCTGGCAATCCCTAGCACTCTGATTGGAGCAAAAACATGGCACTAGATCCAAGGGCTCCACTGATTGTGTGGGATTTAATCAAGAATCAAGGGGCAGGATTGAAGATAGGGGAGCGTCCCATGGACCTAGAACATTCCTTCAGCCAGTTATTAAACGAAGAGCAAATCCACTCGGTGGGGGAATCTAGTGTAGGATTTTAATAGTAGCTTATTATAGTAGCTTATGTAATTTTAGCTTAAATGTCTTTTAATTGATGTAATGCTCTCTTTTATAAGCTTGTAATCTGTTTTTGGAATTAATAAGCTTAAGTCTCATTTAAATTGATTGTTCTTAATTCTGTCTTTTCTTATAATGGTTTAAGAATGTTTTAGTTAAGCTAATAAGCTCAAAATAAGCCCATCACTATATAAGCTAATGCTTATTCAGTTTAGCTTACTTAAAGCTTAAACTGAATAAGTAGTCACTTCAATCTCCCTAAATTACCTCAGCTTTTATTTTGGATGATAAGCTAGAAATGAAAGGGCTTGTGGACACCACCAGTTTATCTTTGATAAGTTGGAGATTGTTGATTTAAGCTCAATAGAGCATTTAAGGTCCCTGTTTAGCTGGGACCAAGGTACTCTTCTAATTTCAATTTTTAGCTTTTTGATTGTTTACCTTAATAGATTGCTTATTTGTTTATCTGTACTTATCTTCTGCTTATTGTTGGTTATTTAGTCTTATTATAGCTTATTTTGTTTAGTGTGTAGCCTTGGTTAGCTGGTTTTGAGTTTTCATCATAATCTGTCCCTGGATTAGAACTTATAGTTTTTTAATTTAGCTTATTGCATAGTGCTTATTTATCTTTTCTTCTTGCTTATATGTCCTTATAATGCTTAGATCTCAATCTGTTTTCAATAAAATTGGTATTTTAGAAGTTGTTTTAGCTTAATTTTAGTTTTAGGGTAATTAAAGGGGTGTTTAGAATAGCAGTTTTAACTTTAAGTTAAAACTGCTAAGGCCACTTTTAGCTAATAAGTCATACATTGTTTAGCTTTATCAAGTTTTTAGCAAAGTGTTAGGGTTTTGAGCTGATTTACAATGTTTCATAGTTAAAAAGTATTTATAGCAGTTTATTGGTGAATTCTTCCAAAACTACTCTTTAGTTGTTATTTTTATGTTCAAAACTAGTCTAGTATGCAGTATTATCTCATTACAATTAAGTGTCAAATAATTTGAGTCCTTGTTCTTAGTTTTCAGTTTGTGTCAAAAAGTTCTAAAAGGCAAAAATATTTTGTTTAAGCTGTCACTTTTGACAGCTAAATTTCTAGCTTATTTTTAGTTCAAATATCTTAAAAAGTAGATTTTAGGTGTTCATTGGTAGATAATCTTTATCTGTTTTAGATTTTTAAGTTTTGTTTAAGCTTTTTTTAGCTTATTTTTAGTGTCAAGTTAGTTGTGTCAAAGTTGTCAAAAATGCTTTTAGTCCTAAAGTTATGCAATCTGTTTTGAATTCTAATGAGCTTATCAGCTTATTTTTAGTGCGCATTCCTGTTTCTAAGTGCTTATTAGTAGTTAAGGGCAAGTTGTGTTTAGCTTATTGAGCTTTGCTTGAGCTTATTGAGGTTGCTAAAAGCTTAGTAGTCCTAACTGCTAAGCCTAGCAGTACTAACTTCAAGTTAGTACTGCTGATCTTGTTGTGCTTATTCCTAGCTTATTTGGTAGCTATTTCTTAGTCCTTCATGCTTTTTAGGTTTAGGTCTAGCTTGTCTTCAGTTTTTAGCTTTTCTTTTGCTTAATGAGTCCAATATGCCAAAACAATTTTAGTTATAAAGTCATTTTGTTAACTGTCAGGTTTAGGTATAGCTTAAATCCAGCTTATTTTTAAGATTTGAAAAAAATCCTTTATTAAAGTTTCTTAGGTTAGCTTATATATTAGCTTTTTCAAAAGAAAAATAAAAAAAATTGATTTTGCAAAAAAAAGGATGGTCTCGGGGTTTCGACCTTGTGACCTCCTTTCACTCATTACATCCCTCACACACACAACACTTAACCAACTGCGCCCTTGGGACTTTTTCGTTTAGACATGCATTTAAATTCCTTTTAACTTGCTTTTCAGTTTTAGGTTTCCAGCTTTTAGAGCTTAATTACAGCTTATTAAGTTAAGCTCTTTATCCAATTTTATTTTTCATAAGATTAATATAGTATAAAGTAATTTTCCTAATTTTTCCATATTTTTAATAATTAGTTTACTATTTTTAACTTTTAATTTAGATTAAAATAGTTTTTAATTCATAATATATAATATAAAAGTCAAAAATTATTATTCTTTTTTCTAAAATTATTTTTAGTTATATTTAGGATTTATAAAAAGATAAAAAAAAAACATTTTTAGGGTTAAATTTTGATAATTTAGGTTTTAAGTCGCGTTTATTTTTAGGATTCCCGTTAACGTTTTTTAGGTCCAATTTTTAATTGCTTTAATTGTTGCTTGTCTTTAATTGTTTTTGCATTTAATGAGTAGAAATAGAATTAAAATCAAGAATTCCTTGAAATTATTCAAAAAGATCCACGCGATCACAAAAAATTTTACCGATTTCTCAATTCGCGCTTCGTCGAGAAAACGATATCCGGGAGGTTTTGAACTTTACTTTGGTCAAAAGTAATCTTTTTAAATCCTTACGGAAAACTTATTACTATACTATTATTGATATTATCCTATATACGGTGCTGTATTGGAGACCAATCTTTTTTTGGACGCGCTACGGGGAAGTAAGTGTTGCGATTATCGTGTTTACGTTTGAAGATTAGTGTTTGAAGACCCTTCCCCGTGAAGTTATCATTTTGTTATTTTCTATTATATAAAACTTTAAAAAATACAAAAATATTTTATGTTTCTCGATTTATTAGAAAAAACTAAAAATTACTTTTCCTAAAGTATTTTAAAAAACCAATAAAAATTGAAAAAACATACCGTTTTTATATTGTGTCACTTGTGAAATCTGGCTCACTTTTAGATTACAAACTTTTAAGATGAGGTTTTATGGAGGGTTTATCCTACGAACTTCGACCCGAAAGGGATGGTTTTTAAAACGCTTCGCCGCTTTACCGTTCATCGCTTCTTTGTACGTTTTCTTACAAGCTTCCTTACACCTTGTTTTGATTTATCGGTTTACAAGAATATTTTTATTATTTTTTCTTAGTGTCTTGCAAACTCGCTCTCTTTCAATATTCAGGTTGTAGTGAACTTCTACCGATCTCTTATACAGATTCATAAATGTCGTAATCGTAGCGTTCAAAAACAACGAGTAGAACCGTTCGCTTTGATGAGACTCCAGTAGTTACGATGGTACGATCAACGTATATGGTGGAATTACTCGGGCACCCACCGAGGGTTATGCGGAGGCGATCGTTGTACCACCCATTTCCACTGAGTATTTCGAGCTCAAGCATAGTCTAATCAATCTTGTAACTTCAAAACAATTCTCGGTTTTAGAAAGATGACCCTCTTTGCGAGAAGTGAGGTCTTTTTATAGGGCCAAGCTGAAGCTTCTAGGACCTCTAGCCTTGCTCTCCAAACTTTCATTCTCAACCAATAATTTCTTCAATCATTTGAGCTTCTATCGTGGCTGTTGGATTGATTTGTGGACACGTGAGGATTGCCAGGCTGGCATTCTTTGATGTGACGTTTGTGTTAGTTTTGTGAGTAAGTTTAGCACAAAACCCATCACAATTTGTGCTTCTTTCATTGATTACGTGGCTCTTCTTTTATGAATCCTTTGATAAAGACTAATTTGACCCTGGGTTTGTGATGTAGTCCTCTTAAATTGACTTAATCACCCTCTAATTTTGATTTGCCCCTTGTTTTACCATGGGGGTGAAATGAAGAAGACGATGAATAGTAAATGTGATTCCCGCTCCTTTTTTCGACAGTTAAAACTGTTTATCTTTGGGAAGTTTACACATTTGGTCCTTGCCTTTCTTTTCTCTTTTTCAAGTTATAAAGAACTTTCGAAGATAGCAAGATTGGCCCTTGTAGATGAAAATTGGCTAAGGCTTTGGTCTTTTGGGGCTTCGGCTTTGTACTCTTTTGATTCTCGTGTCCGTGCTTGCTTGCTTTTGACTGTTTTCTTGCGATTTTTGACTTATCCATACCTGCATACACAAAACACAAATACCAGCATATTTTTGCTATTTTTGGTCTGTTTTAGGTTTATTTGGGTTATTTTAGGTACAAACGGATATGTGTATTTTACACCTATCAATCCCCTTTTTGCTTCTTGATAAATAATGTCTGATCTATCTTGCCTCTTTTAAACCCATTGCTTAACAGATAGTTAGCCAAGGTTTCATACCATGCTCTTAGTGCTTGATGCAAACCATAAAGTGCCTTGACCAACTTGTAAACTTTGTCTGGATGGTCAGGATCTTTAAATCTTGGTGGTTGAGTAACATAGACTTCTTCCTCAATGGTTCCATATAAGAAAGCACTCTTTACATCCATTTGATATACCAGAAAACCCATAAAAGAAACATAGGCCAAAAACAATCTTATTGCCTCAATTCTTGCCACATGAGCAAACAATTCTTCATAATCAATACCTTCTTCTTGTCTATGACCCTGTGCAACTAACCTTGCTTTGTTCCTAATCACAATTATCCTTTTATCTTTCTTGTTTATAAAGACCCATTTTGTTCTAATGGCCTTCTTTTCATTAGGGAGATCCACCAGTATCCAAACTTGTTGAAGTTTGAATTGCAAAAGTTCTTCCTGCATTGCTTCCACCCAGGATGAATCAGATAGAGCTTTACCAATGCTTGTTGGTTCAATCTGTGATAGAAAACAAGCATATAAACAAGTATTCAGGGTATCATGTGTTTTCTGTTCATACACATCACTGAGAAACCCTTGTTCAGAAGTAGGTTTTAACATTCTTCTTGTCTGAACAGTTGACTTCACTTCACCAATTACATTGTCATTTGGGTGATCTTTATGAATTCTTGTATTGGGAGTGGTTGGAACTATATAGGAGTTTATGATGTTCCCCAAATCAACTTTTGGTTCTTCTTCAGTGCTATCTTGTTCATTTGGACTAGCAATATTAACTGATGGGCCAACAACATTATGTTTAAGACTACCAGTATTAACATCAGGACTAGCACTATTAATATGTTGCCCAACAGCATTAACATCTTTAGTACTGCTATCATCTGCAAACCTTTCTTGTTTAGCATTCTCATTATTTGGACCATCTTCAACCTGCTTTTGAGCATCATCAGTAGTTTTTGGTTCACCATAATCAACATCCTTGGTAGGTGAATCAAAGTATGAAGTATCTTTCTAAATTGGCATCACAATGTAATCTTGACTGTTTTCTTTTGATGTACCTGCAGAGTCATTAGAAACTGTACCTGCAGTAACTGGTACATAGTTCATAGATTGGGTTAGAGAATCAATATCAAACAGCCATTTTAGACCATTCCAGTGGAATAATAACATAGAATCAAAGTTACTTCAAGGTTTTTCTTTATAACCCCGTAGATCGTTATTAAGACTCAACTAGGATATAGCAACAATGATTAATAAACTTGCACAGCGGAATAATAACATAGAATCAAAGTTACTTCAAGGTTATTCTTTATTAATCAACACAGCCCCAAATACTATTTGATCAGAATAGATCGGTTACTCTAACTAGTAACAAGGATTTACAATCCTTGAGGTGAAACTATAGAGGTCTACAACTATCTACTAACTAACTAAACGTGTACACATACACGTTTTCTTTAGTCGACTCTCATTGAGAACACACACTTTTTTGGATGGCTAAAACCTACAACTTGTATCTCTTTATATACTAGAGATAATAGGTTTTACAAAGAGATAAACATAAAACATTTAACTTGATCTTTTGTTATCTTCTTTCTTCATAAGGAGATCTTTTGATATTCTTGACTAAATCTTCAATAATTCTCCACCAGCTTGTAGAATTCTTGAATGACGATTTTAGTCCTTTTTTTCATTCTTGTTTTGTCTTATCAACTCAAATATAATTCCTAACAATATTCTCCTAGTTGATAATGACAAAACCAAATAAGCACCAACTTTCCTTGAAGTTAATATACAAATGAAAACTTTACCTTAAGCTACCAAGGATCTACAAGTTGCAAATCATCAAATCTTCTTCCCCTTTTTGTCAATATCAAATAGGAGACTAAAGTATGCAACGTTGATCTTCACAACTACGAACCAATATTACACTTCTAATCCAAGTATTCCAATGACCCAAATTGCCCTCCATTACGCACCTTAAGAAAAATGAACTTGAGCAGTAGAAACTTACACTAGCAGTAGTAACAAAGACTAGCAGTAGTAAAAACCTTCACCTCAATGTAGCATATAAATGGTTAAACATTTTAACAATAAGCTTCCCTTAAAACCCATATGTTAACCATTTCTTGAATCTCCAATTCTGTAAGCTCTATGTAATGATCACTGATGAAGAAAATTAAGTATAACAAACTTAATGCTGAAGTAGAATAACCCAAACTTGTGTCTTATATCTTGTACTATTGTTAGCCTAAAAATATGGTAACATATCTGGAATTATAATAGTTTAGTTATAGTGTGACACATAGGGACTAATAATGATAAGTTACAATAGTTAGGTGTCACTAGGACTATAAATACCCCCTTTATACTTCCATGGAGGGGTGAGGATAAACATTTGTCTCATAAGTGTGTGTTGTTTCTCTCTCTAGCAAACACACACACTCTTTCTTTTCTCTCTCTAATAAAATGGCTTACATTTATTTCTATCCTCCTCGACCTCTGGATCGTCTTTTGTTAGTGAAATCTTATTGTTAACAATTGGCATCAGAGCCTAGGAGCATATAGTGTTCGTGGTTTGTAGATTTGGAGGTGTTCGTGGTGTTTTTTTTTGGGTAAAAACTCCAACCGAACGCACCTTTACTTTTTTGATCAAAACGTGGGTTTTTCGATGATCAACTTGTACTTTTGTTAGTATTATATGTATTAGCAACTTATTTGGGTATCAAAACACGTTTTTGGATCAAAAATTTATGGGTTTTTGAAGGCAGCGAAACATTTGATGAAGGAAGCAAAATGTGTTTTGAAGACAGCGAAACAAGTTTAAAGGGAGCGAAATGTGTTCTTGAATGGAGCAAAATATGTATTTTGGAGCAAAATATGTATTATTATGTGAAATATGCAGGTCAAGTCACATTCCGAGCGAAATATGTAATATTTATGAAACAAAATGCTGCCAAAATTTCTTCAAGAGAAACATGTTGGAAGAGTTCAAGCGAAATGTGCAATTTCCTGTCAAGCGAAATGTGCAATTTTTCTCAAGTGAAACATGTTTCTTAAACCAAGCGAAATGTGTAATTTCCTTAAACCAAGCGAAATGTGTAGATTTCAAGCGAAATATGTAGTTTTGTTTCTCAAACAAAATATGCTGAAATGTGCCAAGCGAAACATGACACTGTTTAAGGAAATTTTATGTTTTGAATACCTAATTTCTCAAAAAAAAATTGACCTTACCGCGAAGGTCGATCCGCGAAGGAAGGTGGGCATGTGACCGACTGTGGGCATGTGACTGAATTTGGGAATATGACTGAATTTGGGAATATGATCATCAAGACAAATCAAAACATAAACACCAAAGCAAACACAACACTTAATGCCAAAACGATCCTGAAAAGATTCACTTAAACGACAAAAACGGCTAGATTCGGATTACGATGACAAGTGATTACGAAGTTGATTTGGTATCCCTTATTTGAGATTGAAGTGGGTTTCACAAAGGCGTCTACTTATTTCATCATCGAGACTTTCTTCTATTTGCTAGTCCTTCTCTTTAAACCCAATCTATCAATTGATGACTTGCTTGAATGTATACAACTTATGATTAAGACTTAAATTATCTAGTTACCAGAAGTCAGGGGTGGTTTGTTGCAGACCTGGTTAACTATCACTTAAAGGAGTTACATTGTAGTACTCAGTGTCACACGCAGAAGATGATGTGGATAATTTCAAGAGGTGTTGTACTTCTTATACTTTTCTGATTGGGTATAGAGTACCTATGGATTTAATCTTGCACCGTTCTTCAATCAACAACAGTTCAAGCTTAAGTAACAAATTTAGGGGATTTTACTTCATTTTCAAGTTTGGTATATCGGGTTTACTTCACCAAGTGATCACAACAATAGCCGACCGAATACGAGGTTGGTAAGTTAGCTAGAGAGTTTAAAGGTTGAGATGTAATCAGCAATTCTCACATGATATTATTGTCCCATTCCAGAACAAAGGACATTCACCGTCTAAAGCAAAATTCTTAAAGTTCTTCAACGACATTCATAAACAAGACCCTATTTATACAAGTTTTCTTGATTCTAGCTTCATCTTTTCTAACGTTACCTGAGACAAAAGGGAATGCACTTGTTGGATTCTAGATTTGTGCTCAAGATAAGAACTTCTTGAGTATATGTGCGTACATAACAATGATGCTTCTGAGAGTTCGCAACCATCATGGGGAAAATGTGTACATCCAAGACTTAGTTGAATTTGATGTTACCATGTCAACTTCCAGGGGGAAGTAGTGTATACTACTTCTTACTTTAGCAAAGGTTTTATGAAGTATACTGCATATGTGAGAAGAATTGATGCTGATTTCTCGCATGCACCCCCGAACGAATATTCACCAAGCCCTAATCCCCACAGCGAGTACAACAAAGATATTGTTGTGGAAAACTTGGTGAATTTTGTGGAAAATTATTGTCAAAGTTTTGATTGGATCACCACTTGAATCAAAAGAGTGAGTTTGGGGTTGTGGAGGGTGGTCAGAAGAATTCAGAAGATCATCAAAAGAGTTTGCAATTAGATCATCGATGAATGCATTTCCCGATTCAAAACAGCATATAGAACAAAATCTGTTCGTATAATTTCTTCTACACCGCTCACACGTACATGGTAAACAAAATACCCGATCATTACTCATCCGACCTTTACAAATACAACAATAGTCGAGTAACTTCATAAGAATTAAACAATATAAAGGGGTAAGAGAAAGAATTAAATGGATAAGAGGGTATGGAGAATATTTTTGGTTCCGATAGTTAAAAGTTGTTAGCCTTAAAATATGGTGACATATCTGGAATTACAATAGTTTAGTTATAGTGTGACACGTAGGGACTAATAATGACAAGTTACAATATATAGGTGTCACTAAGACTATAAATACCCCCTCCATACTTCCATGGAGGGGTAAGGATAAACATTTTTCTCATAAGTGTGTGTTGTTTCTCTCTCTAGAAAACATACACACTCTTTCCTTTCTCTCTCTAATAAAATGGCTTACTTTCATTTCTATCCTCCCCGACCTCCAGATCATCTTTTGTTAGTGAAATCTTATTGTTAACAACTATCCACATGACTTCGAGCGTATACCCAAAACCAATGTATAGGGAGACCACAATCTCTTGATAATTTATCCTCATCTACTATGAGACACATACCAAGTGATAGAAAATGTGAGCATTAAGCACCATAAGTTAGATCACACACCTTTGCTAGATTTGTCAATTCTTCGTCACAACATGAACGCATGAAAAAGTTACCTCCTGCTAAAAGGTATGATAAAACACAAACCCAAATAATTCCACTTCATCTTCAAATAGGTGATAAATAATAATCTTTGTAATCAATTAAACCAATAAAATACGAGCCTTTGTAATCTGTTAAGAACATCAAAATCTGTCTAAAATACCTCTTGAACCTGTGTGTGTAACAAATCCAAAACCAAAATTATGTTTTACCCGATATCAGATAACACTACTAGTAGACACCACTTCTCGGATACAACTAACTATACAAACCTTCTTGCATGGGCAGAGAGCAACATAAAGTATACAAATAGTACTAACTTCGTTGAACAGTATTAACCATACCTTGAGCCAATAGTAGTAATTCTCTTTAAGCCCAAACATACTCGAACAATACTAAGAATTCTCCTTCTTCAAATAGCACAAGCAACATTTAATATATACTTTTAAGCCCTATATACTTTAAAGCCCGTTAATCCCATGAATAAGCAGATATCAAAGGCAGTAGAGACATGTAATCAATGGAACAAGTAGTACAAACCTGCACAAGCAGTATTAATAACAAATCTTGTTCATAAACTTGCCTTTAATAACATTGTAGCCCATGTTTCTTGAAGCCCAACGAAACCCATAAGCAGTAGTACTAACGAATAGTTTTAATATTGCAAAAGTGGTATTGACAACAGATATACAAACATTAGTTTGCTCCTTCCTCCCATTGCATTTAGCAACACTTTTTCAACAAGAAAGTGTCAGGAAAGCCTTGAGCCAAATCAAATTCATAAGCCCACAAACACAATGCGCTTGCTGTTATAATAACATCGCAACTAGGCAAACATCAACATCAATTATCATACTTAGGTAGTACTATCCTTATACGAATCCATTATACCCTCGCATAAGAATTTATGTGATTAGGGTTTCGTCGTTAAACCCTCTCACCATCAATTTCTGCTATTGTTGTTATAAGATTCAATTCTGTCATTATGAGCACCAGATCACACCATCAAAACCCTAAACGAATCATGTATACAAACATAAAACCTTCGTTTAATTGCATGGTATGATCCCACATAAAACCTTCTGTCATGATTAGGGTTTTGATAAATAACCAAAAAATCAATCCCTAATACCACCGAATCTGCTGCTCATATCAAAACAGAAAATAAACACGAAGTAAAAACCTTGTAACCCTAGATCGAGAGCCACGAGGCTCTGATACCAATTGTGAAAACCTAATAAATCGTTAGATCGTTTAAGCTCGGGTTGTTTAGACCTTTATCTAGGATAATATGAATGTTCATAAGTTATAAAAACAAAGCGGAATATGAACAAAGATATTCAACAAGGTGTTCTTTATTAATAACCAAACGTTCTTCATAGCCCCGATTCTAGATGATCAATTCTAGAATGGTTACTCTAACTAATAACAGGAATAATAGATTCTTAGGGCTACACCACCATGGTAGCATCTATCTCTTGTGGGACGTGTAAACCCACACACACAACACGTTTTACAGCTTTGGTGCACACATACTTTTTGGCACACTAAAACTATATGCCTGGACCTCCTTTTATAGTATAAGGAGGTTAAGGTTTACATGAAAACTAATAAAAGATATTAAATAAGTAAATCATCTAATGTTTATCTTGATATCTTTTCATCTTTATCTCTTTTTGACCAAATCTTCATTTTCTCCTACATCTTGTAGAATCCCATAATGACGACTTTGATCCCTCTTGTTTCCATCTTGTTTCATTCATGTTTTGTCTTATCAACTCAAATATAATTCCTAACAATCTTCCCCTAGTTGATAATGACAAAACCAAATAAGCACGAACTTCCCCTGAAGTTAATATACGAATGAAACTTCCCCTTAATCTAAGTTGCAAATTATCATTGAATCTTCTTCCCCTTTTTGTTATAATTAAGTAGGGGACAAAAATAAGCAGCTTTGATGTGGCATGTAAATGGTTAAACATTTTAACATTAAGCTTCCCTTGAAACCCATATGTTAACCATCTCTTGAATCTTTAAATTCTGTAGGCTCTATGTAATGATTACTGATGAAGAAAACTAAGTATAACGAACTTGATGCTGAAGTAGAACAACCCAAACTTGTGTCTTATATCTTGCACTATCCACGTGACTTCGAACGTATACCCAAAACCAATGTATAGGGAGACCGCAATCTCTTGACAATTTATCCTCATCTTCTATGAGACACATAACCAAAGTGATAGCAAATGTGAGCATTGAGCACCATAAGAAAAATCACACACCTTTGCTAGATTTGTCAATTCTTCGTCACATCGTTTCTAAGCACGAACAAGTTATCTCTAAAGTGTTACACTCACTTTAAGATATGATAAAACACAAACCAAATAATTCCACTTCATCTTTAAATAAGTGATAAACAATCTTCTTCGTAATTATAAAATCACACACTCAATTATTAAGAAAATAGAAAGAAGAAAAAACACGGGTTGCCTCCCGAGAAGCGCTTGTTTTTGTTAACCGAGTTTTGAGCCTGACTCGATCCCCCATACTTGATTTGTTCAAGGAGGATAGAAATGGAGATAAGTAACATCCAAGATAGGAATGTCCCCTCCATAAATCATCATCGGGCATTCAGAAGACATTAATAAGCTGAAAATATTTAAAGCCCCGATGAGATAGAAGATGAGGGAGATTTTCCTCCTCTTTGAAACAAGATCCAGGATGTGGCAACTTTGTGATCCTCATCTTCAGATGAAAATAGAAGCATAGTTTAACACTGGTTAAAGGGTGGAAGGGTGAGTCTAAAACATTAGGCACATGAAAATAAAGTTCTCTTGTCGAATTATCAGAAATATCATCCACCACTTTTGTAGTCAAAACTCCCGTATCGGGCTTAATATCAATGTAAACATCATCATCTGGAGGTTTTTCAGGAGGACGAGGAAATGATGGAACATTATAAAAATCAACATGAAATGATTCATAATCAGGAAGGGAAAGAGAATCATCGTTAAGTAATTCTACAAGAAAAAGAACATCCCCCTCCGAATCATAGTCGTCATTCTCAATACCCGGTGGTATCGAGTCATCCGGAGCAAGAAATATATCGATCTCCTCCATAAGAGAGTCACTATCCTCGACGGGGATAAGAGATGGGGAGAAAGATTCGATAATAGTATCAGGAATCTCAGAATTAAGTTCTTACGGAGAGTGAGGAAATGAATCATCATTCATGAATTTTTCAATTAGACGAATATCTTCTTCCAGATCGGCTTCAATAGTTCCCGGTGGAATTGAATTGATAGGAGCGAGTTTACCGGTGAACTCCTCAATAAGAAAAATTATCGAATTAGCATGACTAAGCAAAGATTGTACTAAATCGGGTATGGCATCTAAGTGATCAATTTCTTTTCCCGGTGGAATAGAAACGATATCCTCTAAACCCTCATTCTTAGAAGAAGAATCATCACAAACGGGCATATCACATTCACTTTTGTAATCGGTTAAATCCTTGGACTCAGGATTGGGACAAGGTTCTCAACACTAGACTTTAAAACTTTGTCCAATTCCTTTTCAGGAACAGTGCTAAGATGCTCGTCCCCCATACTTAGAGAGTCCTCGGGCTCTACGGTCGGTAAGACGGGTGTGATTGCAATAGGGGATTTCTTATAAAATGTACTCACTTGAATAGAATACTCCTCGTCATCATCATCATCATCATCGTAGTAAATAGGAGGCTTCCAATATTGAGAACTAACTTTAGCTGCCTGCTCTTCTGCAATATTATTTTCTTCCTGCTTTTCTTGAATGTATTTATTTAACTTTTCACAAAGAGCTTGCAAAGCTTGAGGAAGTTTTGCTTCAAAAAGCAATTCCATCATACTTTTTTCTTGAGGAGGTTGATGAGTGACAGAATATTGTGGGGGTTGATATTTGTCAAAACCGAAAGAATTAGAATTATAGCAAACATTAGGATCATAATAATTTTGATTCATCGGTTGACATTGAAAAGTCTCATGAGGACCCCTACAGTACACACAACAAATATATTGCTGAGAAAAAAATCGATGAATTTTGTAGAAAATTATTTTCCCCAAACTTTTGATTGTAGCACGGTTCCTGCTCATAGACAAACGGTACCCGTGGTGGACAATCAAACCCATAATGAGAATCGTTCCCACATAACTCACACGAGTATGTCTGGGGCTGTGGAGGGTGGTTGAAAAAGTTTGAAGGATCATTGAAAGAATTCGGATTTGGATCATAAACGTTAAAATTGCATTTCGAACAAAATCCATTATCAAACTTACTTCTACACGATGCACAAAAACATAGTAAACAACAATACTGATCATCATGCATCCGGTTTTTACAATAAAGACAATGACGATAGTCGAGTGATGCCATAAGAATTAAACGATAGAGGAAAAGAAGATTATTTTTGGATTTTATGAAGATAATAATTAAAATAAAAGTATATATACATGTTTTGAATTTTTAATATTTATTTAAAAAAAATGAAAAAGAAAGTATTTTTGGATTTTTATAATTTTTATAAATACGGAAATAAACTTTCCGAAGAAAGGATCTTCAAGGCACTAACTTCAAATACCACGTGAAAATCGTACACCTCTCCCCGGCAACGGTGCCAAAAACTGATTCGAGTAAAATATATAATATATACATATAATACCAGGAATGTTTACATATCTCTTTTCAAAAGGTGGTGGATGCTGGTAAGTTCACAGGGATCAACCTTAATCAATCGACTAATTTGTCGCATATGTTCTACGCGGATGATGCCGTATTCGTGGGTCAGTGGAATGATAGAAACATAAATACCATTATCCATGTCTTGAGTTTTTTCTTTTATGCGTCGGGCCTTCGAATAAATATGAGCAAAAGCAGAATTATGGGTATTCATGTGAACCGTAACATTGTTCATCAAGCGGCTAGAAAATTGGGTTGTCTTACTCTTAATACGCCATTTTCTTATTTAGGTACCAAAGTGGGTGGAAACATGTCTAGAACAGAGGCGTGGAATGAAGTTATTGATAAGGTTCGCTCTCGTGTTTCTAAGTGGAAAATGAATACCTTATCTATTGGTGGTCGATTAACTCTCCTCAAATCAGTTCTTGGTTCGATTCCCATTTTCCATATGTCCATTTTTCGGGTCCCCTTGGGTGTTCTCCAAAAACTGGAATCTATTAGACGTAACTTCTTTAATGGTCATGAGTATGATAGTCGTAAAGCCTCGTGGGTGAAATGGAGCCATGTCTTAGCAGATAAGGATAAGGGTGGTTTGGGCGTCTCTAGTCTTTTCGCTATTAATCGTGGTCTTATGATTAAATGGTTGTGGAAATTCTATGATCAAAAACATTCTTTTTGGTCGAAAATTATCACAGCCATTCACGGCAAGGACGGTAACGTTGATCTGGTCCGAAACACCAGAATTAATTCTTGCTGGATATCCATTCTGAAAGAGGTTAAGGAGCTTCGGAAAATTGGTGTAAATGTGTCTGAGTGGATTCGTCTTAAGCTGGGCAATGGAGAATCGACTTCTTTTTGGTACGACAACTGGTCCGGGTCTGGAGCTGCCAAAGATACTTTTCCTCGTTTATTTGCTCTTGAAAATCATAAGGAGATATCTGTTCGTTCTAAACTTGATGACTCTAGTCTTGACAGTTCTTTTCGTCGCACGGCTAGGGGTGGTATAGAGCAAGTTCAATTTGATGCTCTTGTCAATTTGGTTATTCTGATCACTGTAACTCCTAAGATTGACAGGGTGGGTTTGGTCCTTAGAGGGATCAGGGGAATTCTCAGTGGCTTCTATCCGCAAAGTTATCGATGCAAACCGCCTTAAGTCAGAACACTCCATGACTAGATGGGTCAAATTTGTTCCCATTAAGATAAATGTGCTAGCTTGGAAAATTAAGATGGATGCGCTTCCTTCTCGGTTCAACATTTCTAGACGCGGCATTGATATCTCATCCCTAACCTGCCCTATTTGTGATGCTGGTATTGAGACTACTGATCATTTGTTCTTTAGTTGTCTTATGGCCAAGCAAATCACCCATAAAATCGCTACTTGGTGGGAATTCGATCAGGTGGACACCAACAACTATACTGATTGGAGTTCTTGGCTGGCTTCCCTGCGGCTTCCATTCAATCACAAGGTGATGCTTGAAGGTATCTTCTATGTTATGTGGTGGAATATTTGGACATATCGCAACAAGATGATTTTTGAAGACAAAGCTCCTTTGAAGTCGTCCATTTTTGATATCGTTGTTTTAAATTCTTTTCACTGGTGTAAAAGTAGAAGTAAAGCATCATTCAGCTGGAATGATTGGCTTAAAAACCCCCATTTAATCACTTTGTAGTTCTAGCTTCTTGCTAATCTTATCTTAATAAAAATCGCCGTTCCAAAAAAAAAATATACATATAATACCAAATAAGTAATAGTATAGAGAGTATCCCGTTTGATATAAAAATTGATTGAGGACAAACAATATTTTATCTCCTAGATGTTGTATCCCGACGAGAGATGAATTTCAAATCCACGAAAGTATTTTGTTTGATGCTTGAATATCGAATATTTTTGTTTTTTTGGTTTTAAACTAAAGATTTAACAAAAATAAACTATAGAAAACTAGATAGCAAATAGCAAGCAATTAAACGAAGAACGTTATATTATAAAAGATATGCTTGCTAAGTGTATTGATTAGATCTTTAAGTGTGAATTAAACATACAATTAAGTCCTTATTGATGAACCAATATCTTTCTAACAAATTATCTTCTCACAACGTTGGCTTATATTGAAAACAACTTTTATTAAGATATTGATTACTAAATTAATGCCTAATTATTCTTATGGCTTTTGCCCGCTCGACTAACCAAAACAATAATTTAAGTAATATAAAAATCACTAATCAATATTTTCTCCTTTTTATTAATCACACTTAATTCTCTAAACAATTTAACACTTAACAAGCATATAAAAAAATGTACTCACTACACATATTAATCAAGCTAACACTAATCAACAAAGCAAACATTTTAAGCTAAATTAAACTAATTAATATAGAAAAGACAGAAGAAGTAGAACCCGTTTGTCAAAACCGTAACGAATTAAACCACCCAATTCGATAAGCCAAGTAATATACTTAAGTTTCAAACTTTATTCACTACCAAGCTTAGAGAACCAAAATAAGCTAAAAACTTATAATATAAAACTAACTTATCAAACTCATTAAGCTCCTCGCCAAAGAGGTTAAACAAGTTTTCATCAACAATAAGACAAACAAAAGGTTAAAACGAATAATAATAAGCTAGGAATTAAATCTAAAGACAATAAGCTAAAAATAGATCTTATCCCACCCGAAACTAAGTTGT
>BQNB010027614.1:0-10196 GCA_026074375.1 Tanacetum coccineum
TAAATCACGGATGTTACACAAGTGCAAGAGAAGAACACTCGTATTTGCCAAGAAACAAAGTGTTGATTAGTGATCTATCATCCTTTCTAAGTATCAAATCTCTATTGTAATTATCTTGTGTATTTGTGTGATTCGGATATTGTGTAAATCCGATAGTGTAGATTTAGTGATTGTGTATTGATTGTGAAGTGGTAGATTGGTTCTAACTAAGATTAGGACTCGACATTTAGCTTAGTGTCAGAAAATAACGTAAGCGACGTGTAAACGGTTTTCTCCGCCTAAAGAGAGCTTGTTGGCATAGTGAAATCTAGAGTAGGATACTCTGGAAGTGGAGTAGGGAGAGGAAGAGCTTTGTAGCCGAACCACTATAAATCTTGGTGTCTTGGTTTGATTGTTCCTTTCCTTATCTCTTCATATTATTGTCATTGTTATTTAGCTTTAGTTTAGATTGTTATATTGTTTGTTCATATTGTGAATTGGTTAAACATACAACTCGAATCTACATATTTTGTAAGCAAAGTTTTTAAAACCAAAATAAACCTGTAAACTATTCAACCCCCCCTCCTTCTAGTTTCCACACTCCACATAGCACATCAAGAAGTCCAAAGCTAATCACCTAAGAAAAACATGCTAAAAACGACCAACATAAAGTTGAGTGAATTCATAGGTTTTAGTAAAACATTTATGAGGATTAAAAATGTTTAGAGAATACTGCTTCATGCACAGTATTATGAAAAGATGTTTAGCAGTTTGAAACGTTCGAACAAAGTAGTGTGGATCACAAGATATCAAAACGTATGTGACAATCTTAGCAGTTTACGATTTCACATACAAAGCACATGAGACTATTATAACAAATACAATATCACATGAAAAGTATTACTGTTGCGCTAAGCTCATGACACCGAAGCTCAATTTAAAAGAAAGCATATTATATGCCAAACAAGAATTAATTGCCCTAAAGGTATCTGACCAAGATCACCTACATAAATTCGACTTGGCAAATATCCGTTTATAAGAGTTTGAAATCATTAGAGTAAATAAGTTTGTAAACGAGCATGTTCTTACCCTAAAAGTTATAAGGTAAATATAAAACAAGTAAAAGTCTTGTATGCGTCCAAACAAATACCATGTGAACCAAAGAGCCAATTTGAATTCAAATCAATAAGACAAGATTTACAACTCATGTTTTGTCCTAGTTTCATTATGATTGGGAGATCATTTAATCCCCTCTCTTCCTCTTGTCTTATTACACGCACACACACAAACATACTTTTAGTGTGTGAAGTAAACTTTGCATTACTTATACCATATTACTTCTCATTTTCTCCTTCATAAAACACACACATTAAATATTGAGCTTTCTCTCTTTTCTTTTGCTACCTCTTGTTCGAACCACCCAAGACACACACACACACACTCATAATTTTCCAATCTTGATCAAAAATCTTTGAAGATATTGTGTTCGTGTTGAATATCTATTTGTTCGGTTATTATAAACAACATTGGTGTTTCTAGTCATCAATCATCCTTCTAAACCACTTCTTTTTGTAAGTCTCTTAATCTTCAAATAACTTGTACTTTCATAATCATCTTGATGCATACATGCTAGTTGTACAACTTATTTTGTAAAAACAAAGATTTTAAAACTACATAAACCTTAAAAGGTTATGCATATATTTCGAAAATAATAAAAAGAAATATAAGGAAAGTATAGTTTTGTGATCGTGGTTATTTTCATGTAATAAAATGGATCTAATAACGTATACATATTCGGCTTATTTAATAACTTTTTGGAAAAGTCTTATTTGAATTATTATTGAGCTTAATGGGCTTATTATTTGGTTCGGCCCAAGCTAGAAAAGAAAGAAGAAGTGTTTGTTTAGCTTATTTTGTTTCGGCTTATATTTGTTAACTTATTTTCTAGCTTATTTTGAAAGGACAAATGATAAACTTATTCGGCTTAATAAATAAGCCCGGATATAGCTTATTGGGCTTATAGCCGCGTCCCACATACAAGGCCAACACCATGAGCTTATTTTCGAGCTTATGTGGTCGGCTTATTATTGATTGGCTTATTGTGAGCTTATTGATAGCTTATTATTAAGTCGCGTGTTTATTATTTAATGTTTGCTTACCGGTCTATATGGATAAGTAAAATTACATTTTTGGACTTAACGGGCCAAGGCCCAACATAAATACAATACACCAAGGCGTAAAGCTACGGTGTAGCTTATTGAATAAGTTCATGAATAGCTTATTTAATAGTGTACGATAGACGCTATATACGTATTTAACTCATTTTAAACGTTGGACGTTGCGAATAATAAGAGATTTGATGATGTATATGTTAGATGCAAATATTTACGATAATTTGAAAAAAAAAAAAAAACTAACGATCTCTTTATGTTTTGGCTGATGACAAATCATGTAACTTTGTAATACGTACGTAAAGTACCAAGTTACTCGTAATCCACAAATCATCATCGCCATACATGCATCAACAACACTCGATGTCTCAAGTCTGCATCAACACCGACATTTGTTTGCACCCGATGTAAATCACATAAGGTATGTACAAACAAATTAAACTTGTAAGATGATCAAAGAAAAATATTTTTTTAACCATTACATTTCTACAAAAGTATTTTTCATAAAAATAAATAAACACAAAATACTTTTTAATAAAAGAAATATTTTATTTAAATATAAAATTTGAAATCTGGTTTTCCCCCAAAATGGAAGCTTCTATACCAGATACAACCTTCCCTCACAAAAAGATAAAAAGTGGAGCGTAGTCTAGTGGCGGCCCCCTTATAGGGTCGGCGGCCCCCTAATAACTGGGCCGCGGGACCGCCGTTTGCTAACTTCAGCTTCAGCTCCTATAATATGGGTCCATCTCCAACGATTACATAACCCTTTTGCAGACAGAATTACTCTTAGTTCTTTCTCTCTCTAATCTCACTAACTCTCTCAAAAACTTTGATTCATTAACTTGTTTAATCTTGTTTAAATGTGATCCAATTTTCTACTCTTTCCTTCTTCCCTCAAGTGCAAGAGAAGAACTTCGGTCATCTTCAAGATCCAAAGTTATGTAGTCTAGTTAGTCCATTTGTAACATTTGTTACATATAGACCGAGTCCATGTGTTCCAATCTTTAGTAGTTTGTATATATTTGGATGGGTTTATTTTGGGTTGGTTAGTATTTTAGGCCTTAAAATACATTGGTGAGGTGGTAGATTGGTTCTAGCTAAGATTAGGACTCGACATTTAGCTTAGTGTCGAAAAATAATGTAAGCAACGCGGTTTATGTGTTTAGGCCATAAAACATAACGGGTTTGGTTGTACCCGAAGAAGAACTCGACATCTAGCTTAGTGTCGGAAAATAATGTAAGCTTTGGTATAAGGTTTTCTCCGCCGAAAGGGAGCTTGCTGATTAGTGAAGTAACTCTCGAATTGGATACTCGAGGAGCGGAGTAGGGCGAAGAGGAGCTTCGTGACTGAACCACTATAAATCATCGTGTCGGTTTGCATTTTCTTTTACCCTTCGCTTTAATTATTTATTTACATTTATCGCTTTACTTTTATACTTGCATTGTACTCATGATTGTGTGAATGGTTGTGTATATCCTGTTAGTTAAAGTTGTGTAGCTCTTTGTGCTAAATATTGTGAGTGTGGTTATATTGTTAGAATATGCTTTAGCTATTGTAAACCTATGATCGACACTTCTCATATTGCGTCAAACTTGATTGGTGATTTGATACAAAAGATCTAGTCCAAAAACCTCTTCTGGAGGCGGTCCCATAAATCAGGCGGCCCCCTGATATACTTGGCGGCCCCCATATATATATGGGACCGCCGGACATGAATGATGTAATTCTTGATCTTAAAGTTTTTAATGGAAATGTATTCACCCCCCCTCTACGGTTTCCACAATTGGTATCAGAGCCACGTCGCTCTAGTTTTCAAAACAAATGGTTTTTAAAATAGAGTACGATCCATGTATCAAATTACCCATGAAGGGGGATTAAATATGAAAAGTGTTTTGTTGCTTGATTCGTACTAGTTTTGTTGTTAAATATACCTCGTATACTAGCTTGAATGAAAATATTCTCAAAAAGCTTGGAAGTGTTAAGATACGTCTTTGTAAGCCCTAGGAATAAAAATGATGTCTAAAACACGTGCTTTATGTGTTGGAACAACTCCCTGAAGTCCTACGTCCCTACATTAAGTTACCAAATAATATTATATGAAAAACGTATTTTTGGGTCACTGGTGGCGGTCCCATAAATGTCCCGGCGGCCCCCTAATATATCTGGGGGCCGTCACCTTTATGGGGGCCGCCTGTCTGTTTAGTCAGTTTTTGCAAACTTAAAAAAATCATATAAAATCAACCGTAAGTCCGTAGAAGTCGTGCCACCCGCCATTTCGAAGATAATTGAGTCTAGTTTCATTTAAAAATACTTTCAAGTCTTTATTCTAAACTTAAGTCAGTTAGAAATGCAAAATACTACATAGTGGTCAAAACTATATGTTTCGGTTTGACGTAAAACTTGTAGTTTACCTTTTCTTTCAAGTCGAGCATTTCTAGTCAACTTATCCTTGAAAATATTGATCTTGATTAATTTTTAAAATGGGAGGAAACTATTTTTGTTTTCAATAAAATCAAGCTATGTATACATCGTTATATCTAATACACAAAACGACGATGAATATCCTTATGTGTATGCTAGATGATTATGTGTGTTTAACTTTTGTTTCAACTTGGTTAATAGATATTAATAAGTAATCATTACTATTTGTAATTGAGCTAATTATATATCTAAACACATGTGCCAGGTATGCTATTTGTGTATGTTACTAGTCTTTCGTATTATGCTAATAGAATTATACGCTATATTACTTCCGTAAGTTTAAAAATTGTTTGTGCATTGCATATAGGCATAGATCACTATATTTACAAGTGTTACATAAACATCTTGTAGATTATTTTGAGTGTAGTAACCCATTTAGAAACAAGAGTTAAATAATTTGTCAAGTGTGTGGAAAAATAATGTCCTAAGATCATATGTTAAAATCCGTCACAAAAATATTTCCAACACATTAACTCTCTTCCAACAAGATGTCTAAATCTTTCATCGTCTGTGCGTTGTTTGTCTTAGGTGGTTAAACAAAAAGAAATATCATATTAATACATTAGTATTAAGTAAAAGATAATTGTATTTTTTTAAACGTTTGTCTTGAGTTTGCATTGATCTAACACACACTACACACATAATTAGTCTTTTTATAAACATATAGTATTTTATAAAAGATGCGTGTGTGTATAAATGGTTAAGAAAAATCATTCATACACTAATAAATATCAAAAAACTATGCATACTATAGCATAACAACGAATAGTTATTTCGCACAAGCCAAAATATATGACAATCTTGAAGTAAGAAATTAACTTGTCATTATTCATCAACTCACCAACTTACAAACCAATCTTAGGATTAATGAACACACGTATGAAAATCTTTTATTTTGTCTTCTTTAAAACAGTGTTCGGAGGGTCAAGAAAGATTTATACGAATATATATTCAACTCATTATTCAAACTATGATTGATATTATTATCGAATCTAATTGACAAGTTTTCGAGTATGGACAAGAAATCGGATTCTTATTTGTCTAGCTTTAAGATTATATCAAAATATAACAAAAGATATTATCTTAAACCTACATACTCAATCACACTCGATTGATATGAAAATAACGACATCCCTTTCCAAGACGATAAGAATATGCATCGGATCATAACTCACACTTATGTAGATGATGTCATATTGAGTCTACTTGTCCAATAGTTGTGTTCTAAATATTTGGCAAATATATGCATAAAATACACAATGAATAGGATTGACTGACTTGAATGTCTTGTCCAAATATTCAAGTATTTTACCTTGCAATCAATTGGTAAAGTCGCACGCTGAAAAGTCCCCGAAACATAAGGGCAAATGCACAACAATATGTAACTTTGCTTCAAACAATTCCAAAGAACAACCTCAAAACCCAAACTATCTTCTCCTCAAAACGTCCTATCTTACTTTACAAATAACATAATATATTTCTGCTCACAAATAAACCCTTAACCACTAAGGGTTAGAATTAGGAAGAATTAAACATATTCCACAAACCATTATCGTGCTTTCTTTCAATAAGTGATCGTAAGAGGATTTTGAATATAAAGATGATTATTATTCAAACGATAATCAATCTCATCATTCAATCTAATTACAAAATTGGAATATGAACATGAAATCGAGACTAGGATTTATCTAGATCACGAAAATATCAATCAAATGACCATAGATATTTTTTTGAGTCTACATGTTTAACCATCCTCGGTTATTACATGAAATCACGAAGTCGATTGCAAGACAACAAGATTAGTCATCAAATTGCAACTCACACTTGCAATGAAGATGTCTCATTGAGTCTAAAGTGTTCAAATATTGTGTTATTAGCTATGGTCAAATTATACATGCTAAACTTAACACACTCTGAGTAGGATTGACGACTTATAAATTTCCATCAGGAAACTCATAAGTACTCCAACTTGATAAGCAAGACTTGGATGTCATTTCTAAAAACTCAAACCAAGAACCCTTATAACTTATATAAGTTTATCTTAATAACCTAATATCAAAACCATCTCCTAAATAATGGAAAAATGATCCTTGCCCAAATTTGGCACCTCCACGGATCGATGGATCTTTCGTCCTAAATTCATCTTCGGTTTAGGTAGATCCGCCCTATGGGATTATATTTAAACATCTTCCTCTTGTCAATCTCTTGCTTAAAAGCTAACATAGAATTGTAAACAAACTTTGTTAATCATCATTATTTATACAAAGAAACATTCACAAGATCTATTAAGGTAAATAACCTTAATTGGATTTCTTTCATAAAAGATACGCAAAGGTGCATTCTCTAAACACCCTCAATATAGAGCATTACACATTGTCACTTTTAAGCACACTCCTAGGTCCTAGAGGACTCATTCTTTCTTATAGCTACAACAATTTGCTTTCTCTCTCATTCAACAGTAGAATTCTACACATCTTGATTAGGATTATATAAACCGGAATTAAAGCATGTTAGTTGAGTCATGTTAGGCCCTCTAAAAGATAATACAAATTTTATCTTTGCTACACTTCATTAGGCAAATATAAAAGGTCTATTTTGTCTAACATGAGAATGACTACTAGAGAATCTATAGCACTAGAATTCAATTTGACCTAACGGTTAAATTGCCTCCAAGAGTGAAGTTGGGTTCGTGTATAACCCATAAAACTGGTCGTGTTATAAGCCTGAATTGAGCACCACTAGTAGATAGTCCACATATACATTCTTTAATTTCTTCAATGGGCTCTTTTTAAATAAGCAAATGATAGTCTACTCGATAGACTTTTTGAATTCATTAGGAGTTACACTAAGCAAGTAAAATTAGTATTCTCCTTAGTCAATCTAGACTACATGCATTCCCAATCAGTGCTTATGAAGGATCAAGATGATAACGTGCTCCCACTTAATGGCAATTATATGCTTCATGTTTATATTAATGCTCAATATATTATGCTATAGCTAATTGATGCATGTTTGGTTGTACAAAGCGTTTTGCTTTTTCTAGCAATTTAGATAAAATATCTCTTAGTTTATCTAAATAACACATGCTCCTAAATGCTAAAATGCTAACATGTTACATGATGATTACATTAAAAATTATCATGTTTTGTTTGCGTCACTTACATAATCTTACATGTTAGTTTGATGCACCTTATACTATGTTAGGGTGTAATTTTGATAAATAAGGTTTAGATGTCAAACAGTCTTACACATTAATCTTGTTGATTATTGTGTTGATGCATGCATAGATAAACTTGCATGCTTATATCTATTTGTCTTATACATCTATGTATATATTTCTCACACTAGAATATCTTTCTTCGCGTCCGGGTCACTAATATAAATTTTCAAAAGAGTCATAAAATGGTCATAAATCTCTAGATCTTTCCTTCACACATTTCTTTAAACCACCATTCTCTCTTTCCTTCCAAATAATCCACTCTTTGTCACGGAAAAGTTAGATGCAAATCTAATCACCTTCAAGTATTCTGACCAACTAAATATTTCATCTGATATATAAAAATTACTTATACTTACAATCGCAAACGTTAAAGCTCATATCCAATAATCCCTATTCAAGCATTTTACCAACATTAGTTAAAACGATATCCTTTTCTTTTCGACGACAACTCCTCAATCTCTTCTACAAAAACACTTTCTCTCGGACGACATCATACTCTCTTCAACGAAAACATTCTATCCCTTCGACGAAACATTCTTTCTCTTCGACGAAACATTCTTTCTCTTCGAAGAAAACATTCTTTCTCTTTGATGAAAACACTCTTTATCTTTCGATCACACCTCTTCCTTCTCACTCAACCAGCCTCTTCAACCATAGAGATGGCTAATCTCTTTCCTCCACTATTTCTGCTATCACCTTTAAGATAACCTTATACCTCGTCATAAGATTGTTTTATGAACATTCACAATACTCGAGAAGACCACCATCCGTCTTGATATTGTCAAGCTCATCGCCTTCATCTTCGTTTGTTTTCTTCTTTATTATTGTTATTATTATTATTATTATTATTATTATACTTTACCGTTGATTTAGCCTTATTATTTATATAATTAAAAGGGTCTAATTTAAAACTACAATCATCCATCGAAAAGGTTGCGTCTGAAGAGAACATCGCCGACATTCTTTCTTTACCTCTCTAGAGAAAATCGTTTAATTATCTTCGTCAAAGTCTAGAAATGATGGAACACATTCCGTATATCTTTCTCTTGTTTTTTACTAATCTCAGTTCTAGTCTATTTTCTATTCCGCGCGTCGTGACAACTTAACTACTTCATCCGAAGTACTTTAAGTATTTTTTTTATTAGCGAAATGCAAATTAAAATGTCACTCCTCTTACAAAATTCGTCAAGTCCTTAACTCCTCTCCTCTTGGCGGTCCGACGGCCCCCAGACCTCTTGTGGCGGCCCCCAGATATATCTAGGACCGCCGACAACGTGCTTGTAATACCATTCATTCTTTTCTAACTCCATAACCAAACACTTCCTCTATTCTGCTACGAGTTAACGTCTACTCCACACCCAAACCTATGCCTAATATCTCTCTATAGATCATTGGGTCATCCTCATATCCCAACACTCATAAGCATCGTTGCTTATATTGTCAATAGTCAAGTGAATTTCATCATGAAATGCGTTTCATTCTCAAACACAATCCTTATAATCACCATACTCACAAATCCCCTCACATCTTGGTCCTCATTTCTCATAAGCGTCTTTTCTCACATCTAATAGTCTTCTCACTTCTGACAGCCGTTTCACCTCTAATAGTCTTTTTGATTTTGACGTTTCCTCTCACTCCTAAACGTTCCTTTTCACTTCTGATAGTTCTTCTCACCTCTAACATTTCTTCTTACTTTTAAATGTTTCTTTTCACTTCTAATAGTCTTTCTACTTCTGACATTTCTTCTCACTCCTAAACGTCCCCTTTCACTTCTAATAAGTCTCCTCACCTCTAACGCTTCTTCTCACTTCTTAACGTTTCTTCTCTCTTTTAATAGTCTGGTTACTATTAAAATTCCTCCTATATCTCTTGACAACTTAATTATTTCATCCGAAATATTTAAGTAATTTGCGAAATGCAAATGTCACTTCTTCGCTAAACTTTCCACTTTCTAGAAAGTGAAGAACATAAAGAAGATATTCAATTTTCAAGTTTTATTGAGTCACCACAATGTTGAGTCTCTCATTATTCTTCCACCAAGAAAGAACCACCACCCTATTTCACATACCCACATTTGTTCCTCAACACTGTCAACCAACAAAACACCAAACAAACCTTTGAATTCCCACTCATCCACCTTTGTCTTGATAGGATCACTTGCACATCAATTGTTAGTGCAATGGATATATCAATCTTTTCTAACAACCTCTTGTCAATACGTTCCTCCTTTAGTCTCTCTCATCCTTCCCCACTTTTCGGCTCTATGGAATCATTTTCATTCACATCCAAAAGCATATCGCCTCCATCCTCATCTTATTTTTTTATCCTTTTAAAGTATATA
>BQNB010027614.1:11570-57464 GCA_026074375.1 Tanacetum coccineum
AAAATAATGAAGCATTGGAAATCAACTTAGAACTGCTAGAAGAAAAGCAAGAGCAAGCAGCGATAAGAGAAGCAAAAAGTAAGAGGCAAATGGAAAAATACTACAACACCAAAGTTAGAAATGCAAGCTTCAAGCCAGGAGACTTGGTGTACCGGAGCAACGAAGCAAGCCGTGTAGAAGACACTGGAAAGTTAGGACCCAAGTGGGAAGGCCCGTACGAAGTCACAAAAGCACTTGGGAAGGGATCGTACAAGTTAAAAGACCGCAACGGAAGAGAACTCCCGCGGACCTGGAATATTTGCAATCTCAAAAAGTGTTATATAAACAAAGTTTAAGCAGCCTAATCATACGAACTCCGTGATAGGAAGATCATTTTTATCTTTATTCCTGGTAGTAATTTTTAAATATCGTGTAATGTGCCTTTTAATTTCAATGAAAAAGTAAAGATTAGCTACCTTCACAAGTTATGCTTTGAAAAATTCTAACTTATTACTTTGCAAAGTCATTTGTTGTGATTAAGCAGCGCACACACGGAGCATGCCTCCATCAATGTTATTCCGTATAACAAAAGTATGAGTAACCTCACAATTAACTCAAAGTACATAAGAGGTATTGCAAACCCGATACCGGAAGAATAACCCACAAAATATTCAAACAAGACTATCCTACTAAAGATATCAAACATGATATAAAAAGATAGCAGCAACATTTATATTACAGACATGTTCAAATTTGAAGCGTTGCAAAAATGGTTAAATACAAGATACCGCCACAAAAAGGCCACATACGGCCGCGGTGTAAAAAGCACCATAACGGGCCTAACTGTTAATAGCCGCGGTATTTTAATTACAAAAAACCGCAAGGTCACATGCGACCACGGAGAAACAAGCAAATGCACCTAGAGGAAAACATCCCTAGCTTCATCATCCAACTTAAAAAACGCAAGATCACCTCCGGTTGAAGCATCGATATTTTCTTCACCTTCTGGCCCCAGAGTAACGTTCTCCGGAACCACATCCACCAAATCAAGATTCTCTTAATCTTCCACAGAAACAGAAGGACCAGAGTGGGGAACAATGACCACGGTAGATAAAGCATTGGTAGCAGGAACCACAACCGGAGGCTCAATCAAAGCCTCAGCGGACAAAGGATGATCTAAGGAGACAAATACGTCTTTCAAGAAAGGGATACGCTCAACAAGATTTCTTTCCATCTTCTCCACCCTTCCGCTACAAATATCCAAAGCAACGGACAACGCTTGGCTCCCAATAACAACCCTATCCTGCTTATGATGCACGGGAACCATCAATTGATTCACATCAGGTTGAAGATCAGTCATCCCTAAGGCCTCGGCCACGGCATCGTCCAAGAGAAGAAGATCCATAACATCCCATGTGCTGGCATCCTTCTTATTTGATAGTTCCTGAAGAAGCGGAAAGTTCAAGCCACGAAGATCACGGACAGCAGAATTAAAGTCAATCTCTGCGGAGGGAATGTAAGCTTCAAGGTCAGTTAAACATCTGACAGCTTGTCCGTGCTCATTTCCAGCTGCCAGACCCTCCTGCATTCCTTTCTCTATAGCACGGCCAAAAGCATTTCCGAGAGCCTCTATATATTCAGTCGAATTGAGACACTTATCCATAAGAAGCTTCATCCCGTGAGTTAGTAACCATCTCCGTCCTGCAACGACGTTGAGGAGGTGCAGATGGAAACTCTCTTGGAAGCGCATACAACACCTGGTGAAATCAGCATCAATCTAGGCTAACCTAGTCTCGAGAGGTCTCATAAGGTTGTCCTGAAACTCCTCTAACCGTTTCATGTTCTCGTCATAAAGATCTAGCTGCTCATGAAGACGCGCGGAAGAAGTTTCCAACTCGTGTACCTAAAAAAAATAAAAATAATAAATAATATATGTAAGAAACAACACGTGAGAAAAGGAAATACAAAAATTCCAGAAAAAATAGCTAAAGACATAAACACGTACCTGACTTACAAGACCTTGGTTCTGAGACCTCAAAGAAGAAGAAGAGATTTCCAAGTCAGAGAGTTCATGGTCCTTTTCAGCAACGGTAGATTCAAGGCTTGCCACTTGTAGTCTCAAAACATTACGCTCTTGTTCAAGAAGGTCGTTATACCCCTTAACGGAAGCAACTTCGCCTCGAAGCGAACCCTCAATGGCTTCAAGGCTGGAAACCCGAGCACGGAGTTGGGCTACCACCACAGACTCCTCCTTTGCTTTCAGCAATTGGGACCTCAACTCTTCAATCTCCTTATCTTTCGCCCCCAACAAACTATCTTTCTCCTCAGCAAGGGATCTCCATTTCCTTTTCTCCAAAATATTGTACTCCGCACGCATTCTCACCTCGGAGCTCAAACTTAAATTGCGTGCGGCGGACACATTGAACTCAGCAAATAATTGTTCATGCTCCATTCCGCGAACAGTTTTGAAGAAAGCAGGAGGAGTGAAATGATCAATCATATTGGCACAAGAACGCCCATCATTAAACTCAAAACCCTTGGTCACGGTCCACTCAGGAACATAGATTTCCTCCAAACCAGCATCTGTAACCTCCTCCGCACGAATACTCCCGGCAGCAAAACCACTACCTGACCTTCCTGTAAAAAGACTAAGAGTACGATCCGTCTTCTCAGATGAACTAGAAGCACCAAAAACGGACGGATGCGGCACACTCTTATCCTTGCCAACATCAGCAGGAATAGCAACTGTAGTAGCAATAGTAGTCACAGTGGTGGCCTCAGTCATCACCGGAACAACGGACCTAACAAAGGAATCACCCTCAGGACCCGCGGAATTAGTAGCTGAGTGATGAGAAGAATCAGATAAAACAACAAACCTTGCAGAAGCAGCCACAGACCGCAGGGAAGGACCAGTCACGGAATCAGTATGATCTCCGCCCTCCTCCAAAGGTGAAGCAGTAACTGATGAAGTAATAAAGGGTAAGGTAGGAAGAGCTGGGACACCCTGTTCTACCATTAATCGAGAATCTTGGAGCAACCTGTTAAGAACACTAGGGGACTTACCTCCAGTAGCGGAACCACCAGTGGTTCCATAATCATCCCTCAACCTTTTAGGTGGATGAGAAGCGGCAGGCGTCCTCTCACTTCCGTGGGTTACCCTCTTTTTCTTTGTACGTTTGGTCCCGGGTGTTTCAGTTTCAACATGATCCGTGATAGGCACGATTGGTTCAACATTATCCTGACCACCAACGGAAGCAACCCCCTGATCTCTACCATCACCGACACTTGCATCTCTAACAAATTCTCTCTCTACGCTAGCCGGTAACTCTCTAGAAGAACGAACCACCAAGGTCGGAAGTAGGGTCACGGTACGATGTTTAGCCACCGTAACGATAGGCCTTTCATTTTCAGCCCTTGCTCTTTCTACAATCCTTACCTTACGGGGGTCAGCGGTACGAATAAAAGCATTCAAATCCATATCTGCAAAGAACAACAGGGAAAAAGAGTAAGGAAACAAGAAAAACAGAAAAAACAAAGATAGATAATCAAAGTGTGTACGGAAAATAAGACCCACCCTCTCCGTTCTCATACTCAAAGCGGGGGTAAGTATCTTTATTCAAAAGGTAATTACGGCTTATGCCAACCCAGCAAAGAAATTCTTCTGGGAACCTAAGGAACGGAGAGGCTTGAGCGATAAGGGTATTAACATGCTCCATATTATATTCAGAGGGGGCAGGAGCTCGATCTTTGACAATGTTTGTACCCGAAAACCAACCAAATCTAGCATTGGCAGGAACTACAAGCTCATCTACCTAGAAAAAGTAATCATTTCAATTCTTGACAGAATCTAAGTTCTTAGAATAGCAAGCACGGACGTTTGGACGTTTGGTAAAACCAAACCAACCATTCTTATAATTGTGAGTATAGAAATACCGGAACGGACTAACACTAGGATTAATATTGCAAACGCGGCACATGATTTCAAAATGAGAAACCTTGGCAGATCCAAATACAGACAATTGGGAAAATAGAATGTGGAAGTGAGTAAGGACAGACACGAAGAAGGTAGAAAACGGGATACGATAGTTGGCATAGTCGAAGAATCGGGTATACATTCCAACTTTACCAACTGGTCTTTCATGCATAGTGGCATCAAAGCTTGGCAATTAAGGATGAACTTCCTCCGGAACAAATTTTTTTGCACAAACAACATCAAGGTGTTCTTGTGTAAGAACACATTTAAGGGATGTAATACTGACCATAATAAAAGAGAAGCAAAGAGGTTAACCTGAATGAAAACGAACTTCTAGAATAAGAGAGGCTGTGCAACTAAAAAACCTTGAAATTTGTCAAATGGTGGAAAAGTGAAAGAGATGAAAAAAGAAACAGTGGGGCATGAATCGACTATTTATACCCATGGTATATTTAAGTCAGGTAAAGGTAGGATGATGACACGTGCCAAGACACTTCCCAATCAACGGTACAAAGGCAAAGTAAAAAGATGATGATAACAGCTGGATGTGGGACCCATGCGGTCAAATCAAGCAGAAGATAAAGGGACACGAAGAACCCACGTAACCAACGACAAACTGCCAAAACGACGCAAAAGACGCGGAACAAGGCAGGAACAAAAGAAAATCTGATCACGAAACTCTAGTCTAGTAACGCTCACCGCACGCTATAATTGTACCGCGTACAGTAATCGAACTAGACTGGGGGGACTTGATTACGTATAGTATGAACACCAAGCTTACTGGGCTTAGTTCATAATATACACATATGGGCCCAGGCCCAATACAACAAATAACCGGACTACTAAGCCTGACAGGGGTCACGCTCCGGATATTCCAAAGACGCACGTGAGTACCTTTTAAAGCCGCACCCGTTGCACCTCTGCGGACAAACACGGACTGCGGAAGGATACTCACGTCCGCAGACACGATTACACGTGGACCCTTGCCCGACAAGGGACCCACTCCGGCTACTAACAGTCGCAAGCGAAATATTAGGAAACCCTAGTATTAGGCTTGCCTATAAATAGGGGTCATTTCACACCCCAAAAAGGTACACTCTGTCTGATCATTAATACACACATATACTCTGACATTTTCTGATTCTCTGACAAACATGTATACTTACTCTCACGCCGGAGCTTAATCGTGGGGTCCGCCCCGCGGTAAGGCTAACGGTTTACTCTTATTTGTGCAGATTATCTCTTCATTACTTGGATTAGTACAAGATCTACATCATAGCCCGTTCACTGGCCTAATCCACTAAGTGATCTAAACCCATATTCACTCCTATATACGATTTTTGTACTAACAAATAACGAACTTGTAAAATATTTTACGATCCGAACTCGAGCTAAAAATGCAAGGCTCGAAACGAACTCAAGCTCAAAACTCATAAATTATGATCGTAAGTGATCTGAGCTTGAGCACGAGGTTTGACAAGCTTGGGCTCAACTCACTTGTTTCTAACTTTATTTGATAGTTAATTATGCAAAGAAATATTATTGATTATGTTTTTGTGTGAGTATATAATCAAGATTGCCGAATAAGCAATGCAAACCTTAAATTTAATGGACGTAAACCCACAATTAGGTTTGGGCCAACCTAATCATCTAACACTTCCCATTAGTTTGAACGAGAGGCTTTTGAGCGAACAAACTGGAACATATGTTGAAAGCAGCTTCTTCTTCTTTTCTTTTATCTTCTTCTTTGTTGTTGTTTACACGGAGATGAACTTGTATTTAACGACATAATTGTATATTGCTTCGCGGTTTCCTCTATTTTTATGACGTTTGCTATTTTTTTGTCGTGGCTTGCTTTGCCTTTAAGAGTGAGCGGCAATTTGGTTGTCAACTATTGTTATCAACGACAAGGAACTTCGATAACGGAAACAAATTGATGAGGAAAAAAAGATATGGTTGTTTGATGGCAAATCGACGTATTTAGTGTATTTTGACGGCTAGGGTTGTGTGTAATAGGGTTTATGCATTGGAAGGAAAAACAAAATCTTAATTAAGAAAAAAAAACAATATATCGAAAATAACCGAGATCCCTCCAGATCACCTACGAGTAGCCGATGACCGGAGGATAACAAATTTTGTTGATGGATCTTACCTAGAGCTCGGATACCATGTAACCTGTTAGGTAAAAGATTTCCTGACTCGTCATACTCCTCAGATGTGATAGCTCAGGTGATCTCTATCCGGTAACCACGTTAAATGTTAAACCTCGTAGATTATGATATACTCTCTCCGTCCCATATTAAGTGTCCAGTTTGACTTTTTAGGTCTTTTCTCATCAACTTTGACCGTAAATATTTTTGTTTGTGTCATATAATACTTAATGAAAATTATACTAATGAAAAATACATTCAAAACTCTATCAATTCATATATTTTGGATCAAGTATCATATAACATAAAAAAAATTAAGGTCAAAGTTGAAGAAAAAATACTTAAAAAAGTCAAACTAGACACTTAACGTGAGACGGATATAGTACTACTTAACCACTATTCATATAGTACAAGACAAAGAGAGACCATAATTGAGATTGGGTGTGTACCAACCTAGTCATCTAACATATTATACTATAAATATTTTAAAGGTTGAGGATAATGTTCGTTAAATTCATAACGGGGCTTATATGTTAGTTAGCTAAGTTTAACATACCGTGCTGAAAATTAAAAAGAAAAAGTTGGCAAACTCCAGTTATTTAATCCCTTTAACTGTGATTAGTAAAGTGAAGAAAGAAATGATTAATGTGACTAATGTCATGTCCAATTATATGTCTAAACAAATATATTATGATTTACTAGTATATATTTAGGCATGAATTTGAGTAATCTCAATCATTCATAGACCGGATAAGCAATTCGCGTAAGTTGACATTTTGTAGTAGCCGAAGCTAAAGGTGCATGAATTGAATGATCCTAATGTTGCCTAATGCAGTCTGGTTCATAATAATTAGTCGAGTCAGGCTAAGTCTAAAGGTTGACAGGAGCCCGATTATCCAGATAGGACCTGCTAAGCATGAAACCCAAAACAATTTTGTTAATGCATGATGACGTATAGTGTGGACCGGCCCGACCCACATATACTCTTATGGACTTGGTAGCTGATACTGGGCCTCCGGCCCAGTATCGCGGTCACGGCATCATAGACCTACGGGTCGCGGATACTGGCACGTGATCCGTGGCCGCGGTATCTTCACAAGTTATCTTTCAGAAAGGATAACCTAATTAAATAAGAGATATGCTTTACTTATTTAAGTCAGTTAGGATAATTCCGAATCCCTACGATATCGGCTGTATCTTGGGCCGAAAGTTATGGAAACCCTAAGGATTATTCAGCCTATAAAAGGAACGCAATTGTCATCAATACATGTATCTTACAAACCCTAATTACACTCGATTATTCTCTCAAACCCATATACTTACTCTCACGTCGGAGTCTAATCGTTGGATCCGCTCCCACGATAAGGTTAACGGTGTTTTATTCCTTGTGCAGGGTCCTTCAAACAAGTTCACTTGGTACAAGAACAAGGCACTTCATACCCGGATAACAGCCTATTCGGACCTAACAAGACCCGACTTAACTTTTGTATCAACAAGTTGGCGCCATCCGTGGGACCCAACACTAGGAATTACTCTCAGAAAAATAAGCGCAATGGCTAACACAACCCCCATTGTGACTACTGTCACGAAACCTGCAACCAAAGAAAAGACGCCGAAAGATGCGGATGCCACACCCAGGGTGAACATCCAGGATTTCTGTGAAGAGCACTACGAGGACATCCTGCCGGTCATTATGGACAAGATTCGCCGTGACAAGCGAAAAGAAGTCCATGCTAGACTGGACTTCGGAGAAAGTCCTAAGAAAAGAAGAATAAGAGAAGGCTCTCAAAACTCAAGTGTCAGGACCTTGTCCGCAAGGTACCGTAACCCATCAGAGAGACTGAAAGTGCGAGACCGCTTGAGATACAACGATCGGCATGTGCTTGACCGACTAGGCCATCGAAGGCAGAGCACATTCGACCGACTTAGTGATACTTACTCGCCAAGCACAACTAAATCCGGACCGGACAGGTCAAACCTCATGGATCGTTCTCACAGTAAAAGCCGCCCTCACAGGCGGGACTCTTCTAACAGAGATCGTCCTCGAAGCAAAGACCGCTCCCGCGACATCGAAGAATCATATGATAATACCCGCTCCTCCTACGGGATGAGGACCAAATATGGATATCACTCATGTGACAGAGACCGCTCCCGTTATGTGAAAAGAGAGAGGGAAAGTGAATTTCTGTTATCCCGCGTATCGGAGAGCGGCACCAGCGATGAAGGACACTGAGAGTCAAAGTCAAAAAGGTACAAGCCTACGGATAAGGATGATTTGGCAGTGCCCTGGATATGTGAAGAGGTGGATCCGTTCACACCCCGAATCCCTAACTTCAAAAGTTCACAAAAACCACAAATGCCTAACAACGTGAAGACCTATGACGGAACAGGTAACCCAGAGGATCACGTAAAAAAATTCCAAGCGGCAGCACAGGTGGAACGTTGGGCAATGCCCACATGGTGTCATATGTTCAATTCTACCCTAATAGGGGCCGCAAGAGTATGGTTTGATGAGCTCCCTCCGGATAGCATAGATGGATACAAGAATCTCAAAGCAGCCTTTTTAGCATACTCCATGCAGCAAAAGAAGTACGTCAAAGATCCCGTAGAAATCCACAATATCAAGCAAAGGGACGGAGAGACCATTGAGGACTTCATGGAACGATTTACGGTGGAAACCGGACGCATGAAAGGAGCCCTTGAGTGCATGCGGATCTCCAGATTCATGCATGGGGTTAACAACCCCGAATTGACAAAACGCCTTAATGAACATGTCCCAAAGACCATGGAAGAAATGATGATCGCCACCACTGCCTTCATACGAGGAGAAGCCACCGCTGCTGGCAAAAAGAAAGGTCACGCATCATGGAGAGCATAGGACTAGTCAAAGCGGCAAGTTTCAGAGAGGAGTTCTGACTTCCGGGGTCAGCCAAGAGAAGGACGGGGGTCTAGCAGGTTTACCCCCCTTACAAGAACACCCAAAGAAATCCTCGCTGCCGAAGCAGGAAGGTTTAAGCCATCGCCACCCATGGTAACCCCGGTGGAAAATAGAAGCATCAACAAGTTTTGCGACTTCCATAATGATAAAGGACACAGTACGAACTAGTGTATGCAGTTAAAAAAGCAGATCGAAGAATTGGTGCGAGCAGGCATGCTCTCGCATTTAATTAAAGAAATTAAGCAGGGAAGAGATCAACCAAAGGTCGGGAAGAAGGAAGTATCGGCCAAAGATAAGTCCATGGCAATCTATATGATACAACCATGGCATAGAATGACAAGGCATAAAGTGACTCAAAGCTTTGAACGTGTCAGCGAAATTATGTTCCCTTCACTGACAACCAGTAGTGAGACAGAAGGACCGCTTGTTATAGAAGCGAAAATTGGCGGACACATGATTCACCGCATGTATGTGGACGAAGGTTCCTCAACAGAAGTGCTCTACGAACACTGCTTCAACCGGAAATCAAGAACCAAATGGTCCCGACAACGACATCGTTAACCGGTTTTAGTGGAGAGACTATATGGCCGCTGGGACAACTTAGGCTCTTGGTAACAATAGGAGATGCAGATCATTCTACTAAAGCATGGATGAATTTCATGATCGTAAGGTCATTATCACCGTACAATGGTATCATTGGAAGACCTGGAATAAGAGAAATCCAAGCGGTACCATCCATAGCCCACGGAATGCTTAAGTTCCCAGTCGACGGAGGAATAGTGACTATCCGTAGCACTATCTTGATTCCCGCTGAGTGCGCCACGGTGATTACATCATCTAAGGAGATACCCAAAGAGACTGGGGTCCATCATGAAAATTTTAAAGTAGCCCTACATCCGAATTTCCCTGATCAGGAAGTAGCAATCGAAGGGTCGCTATCCGTGAAAGGACGGACGGAATTATGCTCACTCCTAAAGAAAAACTTGGATATATTTGCATGGCAGCCGTCAGACATGACAGGAGTACCGCGATCAATAGCGGAACATCGACTCAATATTCGGGAAGGATATTCACCCGTTCGACAGAAGAAAAGGGGACAGGCCCCGGAGCGTGCGAAAGCCACCAAGTGGAGGTACAGAAACTACTAGAGGCAAGGATCATGAGAGAAGTCTATTACCATGAATGGCTGTCCAATCCAGTCATGGTGAAAAAGCACGACGGTAGCTGGCGGATGTGCATGGATTTTACGGACTTAAACAAGGCATGTCCGCATGATTGTTACCCCCTTCCAGAAATTGACTGGAAAGTTGAATCTCTTTGGGGCTATCCATTTAAGTGTTTCTTGGACGCGTACAAAGGCTATCACCAGATACAGATGGCAGAGTCAGACGAAGAGAAAACAACTTTCCACACTAGCCATGGAGCATATTGTTATACTAAAATGCCCTTCGGCCTCAATAACGCTGGTGCCACGTACCAGCGACTGGTGGACAAAGCTTTTGACAGCCAAGTTGGCCGAAACATAGAAGTGTACGTTGATGACTTGGTTATTAAGAGTCACACAGAAGCAGAAATGCTAAGAGATATCGATGAAATGTTCCGTACGTTACGTAAAATCAACATGAAGCTCAACCCCAAAAAATGTACGTTCGGGGCAGTGGAAGGAATGTTCTTGGGGTACATGATTAGCCCTGAAGGGATAAAACCGTGCCTTGACAAAACAGAAGCTGTACTACAACTCCCGTCCCCACGGACAATCAAAGAGGTCCAGAGCCTCAATGGGAAGTTGGCTAGTTTGAATAGATTCCTCTCCAAGTAAGCGGAAAAGTTCTTGCCGCTATTCAAAACTTTGAAGAAGTGCATTAAAAAGAGTGACTTTCATTGGACACCAGACGCGGAACAAGCCTTCTGATCCGCGTCCGAACACACTATATATAATATATCAAAGTACAAGTCCTTACAAGTTCAATATAAAAGTCATTAAGCATGATCTCCAAAATAGCCATTTTACCTCCGTTTCATTCTAATTTCTTCACCATTACATGTGTACAAGCTACTACACTCAATTATATAATGTTTAAACCCTAATTATTCTAGTCTCATAACTTTCATACATCTTTTTACACTCAAAACCCTAATTCAAAACCCTAAACCCTAAAAACGAGCTAGTTTCTGAACCATGACCCGTTTCTTCATTTTTATCAATTATAAACCCAAACCAACACTTAATTAAGTTATAATAACTTAATTTAAAACATTCTCAATCATATTCCATTATCATTTCATCAATTTACTTCAGCTAGATGCAAAACGAATCTAAGAAACCCTAATTATGCCCTAATTTGAACTTTGACCCATATTTTCATTTTCTACCCATTTTAACCCAAACCACCTATCAACTTTTGATTATAATCCTTAATATAAGTCTTAAGATCAGTAACCTATCATTCTTAATCAAATGTATACGAAATCCAAGCTTAGAAAACCCTAGTAAACCCTAACGAGCCTTAAATGAGCCCGCGGCCTAACTTACTCATTTTGTGACTCCATTTATAACCGCAGAACCACTTGCTAATTTCCAATGAATAATCCTTAATAACCAACCATGAGATCATGTAATCATCATCACTTAATAAATGTGGCGCAACAAAAATTAAGCCAAAAACCACAATTCGAGCCCTAGATAACCCGAACTAACCCGCGACCCCCTTTTTGCAAATTTGACCCATTTTAAACCCTTTCTCTTGCAAATAAATTATGCACATGCAACCCTAAGCAGCTTATACACCTGATAACACAAATATATTGCCTCCCTTGGTCTCCAAGGAGGCCACATCACCTCTTTTTGAGTCAAAACAGCTGCGGCAGCCCATGGATGTATCCACCTCCTTAATCTACAACTATAGCCTTCACAACCCACCCTATAGCTTCCATACCTCAGATACTAGACCCTCCAAGTGTCTCACATCAGATTACAAAGGTTCCTTAGCCCTCTTGGTCTCATTCGACTATAAATAGGAGCATAGAACCCTCATTTCTACTCATCCCCCACTCTCTTATCTATAACCCATATAAGGCATCAATCCTTTGCTCCAATAAGTGCTAATAAGATCTAAGAACAAGAAACAAGCGAATCTTTGAAGAATTGAAGCCCTGGAGTCGTTATTCTAGGCGTACGAAGCTAAAAGTCCTGATTCTGACTCGTTTCTAAGCTATAAGCTCAAGACCAGGTTCTCTAAGCTTATCTTCTGTATTCATACTTTTATAATGTTCATATGATCATGCTAAAATCATAATATAAAGCTTTGAACTCAAAAACCTATGTGTTTTACCTTTTTGATCCAAAACGAACACTCCAAACCCTAATTTCATGTTTTTTTGCTTAATCTAAAAAGAGCTATGTCATGTAAACTATTGGTTATAATCTATCCCAAAAAGCCTAACAAACATAAAATAAGTGTTTTGATCTTCATGAAAGAATTTGAGTTTTAAAACCCGCGCGTTTTCATTTTAAAACCCTAATATGACCCGTTTTGCTTCCTAGCTTAACGAATCGTTAATTTAAACTTGCGTTGTGTTAAATCTTCATATTTTAGTTTATTATAACTTATAAATGTCTATTGAAATGCAAAATAAACCTTGGCATGGCAATTTGGACATGTTTTGTAAAAATTATCCATGCAAGGGGTATATATCGTAACTTTCAGAAACTTATAACTAAAAGGACTAAAAATGTCATTTTATCAAAGTTATAACTACAGGGTCATTTTATCACTTTTTAAAGTACAAGGGTTTACTTGGGATATCTTTTTAAGACATGAGGGAACCAAGTCTTTAAAAGTGCAAACTCCAAGGGTATATTCTGCCACTTTTCAAACTCAAGGGTCTAAAATGTAACATTTTGAAAAAGTATAAAAACACATTCAAAACATTACAAGACATAACTTTAATTAACGCTTGACGTGCTTAACATTTCCAGATATTGAATAAAATGCTTAAAACTGCTATGTAATAAACTATTATATTCATTTACATCAACGATGTGCTTTCAAAAATCATGTCCTGGATTCATATCATACCACAATACTAGGGAGCTTCATATTAAGGAGTTTCATCTTGGTATTACGTTCTGACTGAGTTGATTGTTTACGAAGAAAGTGCCCCTAGCTCCTCAACGTTACTGAATGACTTCTGAATTATGATGGCCCGAACGGTGGTATGATAATTTTAATATCAAAACCGACAATCGATGTTAAAAATCTTATCATATTCAATCAAACTAAGACTTGACATATAATTACCACCAGGTTCCCATACAGACAAGCCTGTTACTATTCATTTTCATATACATTGCTAAACAATTTCGCCTATAATAGTTCAGGTGAGTTCATAGCCTATCGCCTTTCAGATCATATTAATAAACCCACGAGGGGATACATTCTATAAACATGAATGCAATTATTTATGTATGCAAATTCAATATACTATTGCCTAAGTAACTGTTATGCCTTTAAGTCCCTATAAACATGAACCGTTAATTACTCCACCGAGTAAGCTTGCATGATGTGAATAGAGATCTAATTGGGCTGGACTCCCCGATGGGTATCCCAGTTTACGTGTAACCAATTGTAAATCATTAGAAATCATGCGTTATTTGGCAAAGTTCCCGCAGGGGCTATTAACGTTTCTCCATACCCTAATGCTTTTCGAATCCTGAGCTAAATGCAATAATAAAATGTTTTTCAATAATGAGTTGTATATCAACGTAGCCCAATAACGCATTTAGTATTCAAATAATATTACTTAAACCTTGGATTTCACTCACTCAACCTTTTGTTGACTTTTTTTAGCAATGTTTTATCTCAAGTACCTAATTGTTAACGGATTGGCGAGGACATGACGATGGAAAAACCGATATCAAATCAAACTTTATTGTAAATGTTTTTGGGAACCTCACGTTGTAAAACACTCTGAAGAAAATAATGAATGATAACTTATTTTTCAAAAACGACTCTTATTGTTTTTTTCTAAGAATTATTACTTTGTACCTTGAGTAATAATACCAGATAACTTTCGCGTCTGCTAATTCAAAAAATTGGGGTGTTACACATACAATGATCAAATCTTGTGATACGTGTCAGAGACAAGGTAAAATTTCACAACGAGATGAAATGCCTTAAAACGCTATTCTCAAGTTTTTATAAAACTTCGATGTAATGGGTATTGATTTTCATGGGACCATTTCCGTCTTCACAAGGGAATAAAGTACATCCTCTTTCCGTTGATAACATTCCAAAATGGTTGAAGCAAAGGCTGCTCCCAACAAATGAAGCTCGAGTGTATTAAGTTTTGAATCCCCTTGTGCCGATTCGAACACCTATAGCTATTAAAGCATCGTAGGGACCTAGTTTTTGTAAATGACATTTTGGTTAAAGTAATGTCCTAAGTATGGGGTCACTCAACCTTGCTACCCGCATATCCATCACCCACAAATGACGGGTGCAAGTGGAGTATCCACTCGAGTTTGAAACGTATTTCAAAAAAGGACGATTGGAGAAAACCCGTGCCTCGAGTCCTGACAAACTAGATGACGCTTTGTGGCATTTCGAACCGCTTATAAGACACCATTGGTTGTATGCCCTTACAAGTTAGTGTACGGAAAAATTCTGCCATTTACCTATTGAGTAAGGACATAAACATATTGGGCTTTGAAACATGCTAACTTCGATCTAAAACCGCGTGTGAATCACCGGAAGCTTCACTTAAAGAACTTAATGAGCATTGTGATCAAGCTTATGATAATTCCACTTTGATTTATAAAGAGTAGACAAGAGGCTTCATGACTCCAATATCAAAAACCGCATTTTCAAGTTGGTGAAACGAGTTTACTCTTCAACTCTCTGACTAAAGATATTCTCCGGAAAAGCTTAAAACTCGTTGGTCAGGACTCTTTCACCATCGACCAAAGTTTTCCATAAGAACCAATTGAGTTATCTCAACCGATGGTCCAAACTTTAAGGTTAATGGTCATCGTGTTAAGCATTACTTTGGAGGGATTTACCCAACCCAAGTAGTCCAGGATCTCCACATTTCACCAAGGACTAATGAATTCGGGGATCGAGATCAAGCTATGTACTGTTGATTACCAAAAACAAACGTCATCGTGGAGGGTTACCACCAATGCTTATCCTTTTATTTTCTTTCTATTTTCTATTGTGATGTGAGGAGGCTTGTACTCTTCCGATTCTTGTTGTTTGTGCTTGTGATTTTCGTAGGATTACACCCAAAATTTTCTGAAGACTCTCGTGTTCGGTGGTTTTTTGTCCCGGTCCACTCGAGCTTCCTAGCCTTTGCTTGCCATTAGTTTGGGGAAATCCGATATCCTAAGATTATTATTATCGACTAACATTTATCTTCTAGCATACTTGATAAACGGCTTAAGATTTTTGTGATACTTTCTTCATGCTTGGATTATGCATTCGACTTTTTGAGTTCTAGTGTGGGGTTTTTAAGTCTCAGGCTAGGAAAAATTGAGGACAATGTTTAGTTTTAGTATGAGGTAGTATATCTTCGATATGATCTTACCTACCTTTGCCCGTTGTTCTCACGTACCCCGTTTTCCAACAAAAAATTTAATAAATATTAAAAAATTTAAAAAAATTTCAAAAATAAAATAAGTGTTTTGTCACAATTTGAGTGTTCCTGTGTGGTGAAGAATAAGAATAAATTTGACTCGATCGAGCGTGTTGAGACTACTAGCTTATTCCTTAACTTTTAGGATAACGTATTCGCGGAATATCGCGAAGAACGAAAAATGGATAAGTTAGTTAATGAATGCAACAAGGAGATTAGTTTGGAAATCTTAAGAGCTCATGATATGTAATTTGTGCTTTTTCTCCCATAAGCTCTAACCGGATTAATAATACTTGCCTGTTTTTGGAATTAAAACTTAAATCAACAAATTTATATGGTATATATAGAAAAAAATTTAGTCTTAGTTCAATCATATATCTTAGATTTTTTAAAAAGAAGTTAGTTTAAATATATTAATATATATATAAATATATATATAATAATAATAATAATATAAGTTGTGGGCTGATAAAAGTTTACTACCTCTTGCCGGCTCACAACCGATGTGGTAGTCTTCTAAAGAAAGCCCATAGTAAGAATAAAAATCCGAGACTGATAAAAGTTTGCTTGCATCTTTGCGCTCACAAACCGAAGGTGCAGCCATCAAAAGTCGAGGGTTACAATTTGCATTAATTTTTTAATATTAAAGTATGAATAAATAAAATAGATTTCTTTTGTTAAATCAAATATGCTCTTTTGAACTTTGACCTATTCTGATTTTAAAGCTATGTATATACGGAACACCTTAGATTTTTTTGAAACCTAAGGTCCCCTGTGAGTCCCGATACTAGTCTCTGTAGGGTGTCAAAAGCGGGTCACTTAGCCGCAAGGTTGGGATTGTGTCGAGAAGAAGTCGCTACATGGGGATGATCTCTCGCCTTCAAACCATTATTCTCGGGTGAACGTGAATCATAGTCATTATTGCAAAAACGTTGATTCCACGGTTGAAATTCAAAATAGCACATTCACCTAAGATATAATAATTGTCGGGAGTGAAAAGTTCACAAAGTGCAAATATGAGTAGTATTGACATCTTATCTGATATTTATCGGTGATTTCGTTTTAAGCTTGGTTTGGAGCAAGTGAAAATTCGAGGACGAATAATTTATCCTTTTTGGGCATTCTCGATCAAATGCACTTGTTCTATGATCCCTAACAGTTTATGGAAATAACAAAAGTCGAAATATTCTTAGGTAATTAAAATAAAAAAAAATCAAATAAATAATGAACAAAGTTTGAAAAATGGAAAACTGGGGTGTTTTAAAGCTTGTGATTTCTTAAATCTCCCCACAAAAGTCTTTGCTACTTTTCAAAGATTTAGTTTGGGGAAGTTTTTAAGGTATTTGGTTTTAGAGCATATAATATTACGTAAGTGACATGTCAATCACCTTAGTTTGGGGAATTTTGATATGTGAGAAAATCACATATCATTTATTATTATTCCAAAATGTCCTTTACATGATCAAAATGTGCAAAATATGCTTGAATTATGTTATTTTTGTTGTTTTTGTGTATGTGTAGGGTACGGATAATGCAAATATCACAAGGAAATGGTCAAAACTGGACAAACACGGGCACGAGAACGGATAGAGTGCAAAAGAGCCAGAAGTATCTAGCAAAAGGTCATCAAAAGTCAACCCTTGGTCAACCATCGATCAACTCATCAAAGACAAAATCCTCAAAAATACCCAAAATGCCCTTATTGTTAAAACAATTTTTCCATAAGTCCCTAAAACCTAACACCGTTATCTCCTTTTTATTAAAGAGATAACGGTCGTTATCTCTATCAACTATAAACCCTTATAACCAAGCCCAAAATACCAACCTGTGGCCCAATTCTTTATACCCGGGCCCAAGTCAACAAACACACCCCTGGGTCAAACTCAGTTATAAAAAGAAAAAGGCGCGGGAATCTGTTTGTTACTATTTATCGTCTCTTCCGATTTACCCTGCGCAAAAACAAAGGGTAAATTGAAATTGATTACGTGGCTTCAAGATTCGAGTACTAAGCTATGACTTGGCAGAGCAAGACGTCATCATGTGCTCTCATTGGCTAGAATTGACAAAAGGAATGACACGTTGGCTTCATACAAACACACAAGGGAAGAGAAATTTGCACTAAACCTTTGGTAAAGAAGCACAAGTACTCTGACACACTGATTGCCATGCTGGCAATCCGTGTACTCACTTATTTGATCCAACGACTTAAACAAAGGATCCAATGATTGGCATTAAAGGAAGGGACGAGATCAAAGCTTGGAAGAGCATGTTGAGAGACCTAGAAGCTTCTCTCTCAGCTATAAATAGCAAGCTTCCTCACACACAGTGGGGGGAGATAGTTTTTAGAGTTACTTAGAGTAATATTAGCTTATTATTGTAATTTCTGCTTAAAAGTTGTATTTGGCTTATGGTCTTTAAAATCAATGTAATTTTTCTTTATTAAGTTTGTACTCAACTGTTTGAATTAATAAAAGTTAGTTTTCTCAATGTTCAATTATTAAGATGTGTTTTCATTATGATCTAATAAGCTCTCTTTATAACCTGTTAAATCTCAATAAGCTGTCATTTTAACTACTCAAGCTAGTGTTCACTTAGTTTTGCTCATAGACTTAATAACATTCAAATCCACTCCCAAATATTACCACAGCTTATGAAATGGAAGGGAAACCAAACATTGATGGGTTTCCAGGACAATACCAGCTTATCACTTGATAAGCTGGAGCTTGTTGATAGCTCATTTGAGCTATATCTTAGCCTTGTTTAGAGCAAAGGCTCCTGTAAGTTTCTTCTTTACATTTAAGCTTAAATTTACACTATTAGCTTTAATCTGTTTTATACTGCTTATTATTTGCTTATTTTAGTTTAGATTAGCTTATAATTGCATATTATTTGTGTTTAATGCTTATTTAGTTCAATTGTTTGTTTAGATCTTAGTTTTCATGTTTTTGATATAAAAAAGTCATAAAAACCAAAAATATTAGCATTAGTTGTTAGCTTATTGTTTTTGCTTATTTGATTGTTGAAATATGTTCATCAGGTTTGTTATAAGCTTATTATTATCTGGTATTTGAATTTTACTCTTTAAATCTCAAAAGGGTAAAAGCCATACAATACCAACGTACTTTCTGAAATTTACCACAATGAACCATTTACTTTTTTATTACCGATATGACCAATGTACTTTCAATTAATTTTCCCAACTGAAAACAAAACGATTTGTACCGTCAAATTATATGTGAATAATGTTAGTCAATTTAGCTAACGATCGTTTGAGGAAGTTTCAAAAATCGTCCATGTGGTTTTAATATATTTTTCTTTTTTTCGAAAAAAAAAATTTTTTTTTTCGAAAATTTTATAAAAATTTTGAAAATTTTTTTTTTTTCGAAAAATTTTTGAAAAAATTTCGAAAATTTTTGCAAATTTTTTCGAAAATATATATTTTTTTAGAACATTTTTTTTGAAAAATTTTTGAAATTTTTTTTTTTTTGAAAATTTGAAAAAAAAAAATTTCGAAATTTTTTTTTTTTTATAAAAATGTGTAAAAATTTTCGAAAAAAAATTTCGAAAATTTTTACACATTTTTATAAAAAATATCGAGAAAATTTTTATAATAAAAATTCGAAAAAAAATTTATACACATAAAAAATTTACGAAAAAAAGAAGTTTAGAAAAAAATTTTGAAAATTTTTTTTCAAAAAAAATATATATTTTCGAAAAAATTTGCAAAAATTTTCGAAATTTTTTCAAACAATTTTCGAAAAAAAAAAAATTTCAAAATTTTTTATAAAAATTTCGAAATTTTTTATAAAAATTTCGAAATTTTTTTTTTCGAAAAAAAGAAAAATAAAAAAAAAACCACAGGGACATTTTTGAAACTTACCCCCTCAGACGACCGTTAGCTCAATTGACTAACGGTCATATAATAAACTAACTAACAAACGATTTGTTCAAGTTGAAAAATAATTTGAAAGTACATTGGTAATATCGGTAATAAAAAAGTAAATAGTTCATTGTGGTAAATTTCAGAAAGTACGTTGGTATTGTATGGCTTTTACCCATCTCAAAATTATAAGCTTAAAATGGTTTTGGGCAACTTAAATGAGTGTTTGGGTCAAGCAATACTAACTCAAGTTAGTACTGCTTAAGGTCATTAAGTCCTTTAAGCTCACTTTAAATCACTTAGTTACGCTTATAAGAATAGAATTTATAAGTTTAATTTGGCTGAGTCAAGTTTTAATATGTTTTTGTGTAAGCTTTATGAATCTGAGGTCATAAGCTCAGATTCATAAGCTATTTGTGCTTAATACTTTTTAGCTGCCCTTTTTGATCATTTTGTGTTAGTTTAGTAGTTTATAAATGATAGTAACTCTAGATTTGTTTTAGCTTATTTAGTGATAATTAGCTTAATTAGATAGCTTAATTTAGGGCTGCAATTCATCACTTGTCTTTTCATAAAATCTTAGAAAACCAAAAAAATAGTAAACAGCTTTTTCCTTGCTTATTTGATTTTCAAAATGCTTTTTAAAAGTTGTTTTAAGTAGTTTTCTAGGTTTACTTCTTAGTGTAATAAGCCAAAAGTCCATAAGGATCCTTTAGCTTATTGAGAAATAAGCTCAAAGGTGCCTTAAGGGGCTGTTTGGTTAACAGTTTGCACTAAAGTGCTTATTTCTTTCTTTTAGCTTTTTGCTTATTATCTTAGCTTAATTCGTATTCATATTTGCTTATTAGATTAGTTTAGTTTAGTTTAGCTTAATTTGCTTAGATCTTAGCTTATTTTAGCTTATTTGTTTTCTTTAGTTTGTTAAAATAAAAGCCAAAAAGAGTTAAGTGATTTTCTAGCTTATTTCTTTTTATTTTAGCTTATTTCTTGTTAAGACTTGCTTATTAAGTTAGTTAAAAGGTGTTCGTCGCTTATTTATGTCTAGTTTTAGCTTATTCAAGTTTTATAGCTTATTTAGTTTAGTTTAAAAACTTATAAATCCTTTTAAGTCTAAACTGTCATTTTTCAGCTTAATTTCTAGCTTATTTCTTAAGATTTAAAAAAGGTTGATTTCACAAAAGTTGCTTATTTTCAATAGTTTTACAACTTTGTTTGAAAAATTTTCAAAAATAAAAAAAAAGGAAGATGGAAAGTTCGAGGGTAGCAAGTCTCGAACCCCCACCTCAGACAACCCCAACCTTTTTAAAAAAGCCTCACACTCCTAGAGCCACCCACACACAAACAACTCGCCCTTGGTCTTTTTCATGTAGGATTGCAAAATTATTCGCTTTATATACATTTTAGCTCTTTTACTATAATAAGCTGTTTTTGCATATTACACAGCTTATTTGATAAGTTGTGTTTCAAATTTTATTTCTCTTAGATTCTTCACCATTCAAGCTACTTTTCATGATTTTTTTTAGAATTTTTATAAATAGTTTAGTATTTTTAATCATTTAATTTCATTAAAATAGTTTTTAATTCATAAAAAAATATAAAAAAGTCAAAAAAATATAATTATTTTTTAGAAAAATTTCTTTTATCATATAGTTTCTACGAAAAGTAGTTTTGCTTCCGTAGGGTTTAAATTGCAAAATTTCATTTTTTTAAAAACGAGATTCATTCCCGTTCACGTTTTTTTTGTTTTTAAGCTCAATTCAACTCCCGTTTTTGTTCTAGTTTTTCCTTTATCTTACTTTTTGATCAATTAGGTTAGTTTTAAAAGTTAAAAGATTCATTTTAAGGTTATTTTTAAAGATTTGGGTTTTTTAGGCCCTGTTTGGATTCCCGTTTTGCGTTTTTAGTTAAAATTCACTTTTCTGTATTGATTTCTTGTAGTTAGGTTTAATTGTCACTTAATTTGCTCACTATTAGAATTTTAGAAAACAAATCATCTTCAATCCAATTCAAATCATTATCCAAATAACAAACGTGGTCTCAGTTTCATAAATCTTTAGGAAAACGACCCGGTAATCACTTACCGGTTAAAACGTGTAGTATTTTTGTAAGATTTTTCCTACTACCTTTGTCCTCAAGGGTAGTTTTAGAATTTTCTATACTTCGGATATTATTACGTATATTATTGATTCGTAATCAAAAATCCACGCACATCCGCCAGCTACCGTCGTGTTTTTTCACCATGACTGGATTGGACAGCCATTCGTGGTAATAAACTTCTCTCATGATCCCCGCCTCTACTAGTTTCTGTACCTCCGTTTGGTTGACTTTCGCACGCTCCGGGGCCTGGCCTCTTTTCTTTTATCGAATAGGCGAATATTATTCTCGGATATTGAGTCGATGTTCAGCTATTGATCGTGGTACTCCTGTCATGTTTTGACGGCTTCCATGCGAATATATCCAAGTTTTCCTTCAGGAGTGAGCATAGTTCCGTCCGTCCTTTCGCGGATAGCGTCCCTCCGATTGCTACTTCCTGATCAGGGAAATTCGGATGTAGAGCTACTTTAAAATTTTCATGACGGACTCCAGCCTCTTTGGGTATCTCCTTAGACGATGTAATCACCGTGGCGCACTCAGCGGGTATCAAGATAGTGCTATGAATAGTCATTTTATTCCTCCGTCGACTAGGAACTTAAGCATTCCGTGGGCTGTGGATGGTACCGCTTAGATTTCTCTTATTCCAGGTCTTCCAATGATGCCATTGTACGGTGATAATGACCTTACGATCATGAAATTCATCCATGCTTTTGTAGAATGAACTACGTCTCCTATTGTTACCAAGAGCCTAAGTTGTCATAGCGGCCATATGGTTTCTCCACTAAAATCGGTTAACGACGTCGTTGTCGGGACCATTTGTCTCTTGATTTTTGGTCAGAGCCGGTTGAAGCAGTGTTCGTAGATCACTTCCGTTGAGGAACCTCCGTTTACATACATGCGGTGAATCATGTGCCTGCCAATTTCCGCTTCTATAACAAGCGGACCTTTTGTCCCACTACTGGTTGTTAGTGAAGGAACGTAATTTTATTGACACGTTTAAAGCTTTGGGTCACTTTCTGCCTTGTCATTCTATGTCATGGTTGTATCATATAGATTGACATGGAACATATCTTTGGCGGATTATATCCTATTTCCCCACCTTTGGTTGATCTCTTCCCTGCTTAATTTCTTTAATTAAATGCGAGAGCTTGCCTACTCGCACCAATTATTCGATCTTCTTGTTTAACTGCATACACTCGTCCGTGATGTGTCCTTTATCATTGTGGAAGTCGCATAAACTTTTTGCTGCTTCCTTTTCCCAACCGTGGTTACCATACGTGTGGCGGTTTGAACTTCCCGCTTCGGCCGCAGAGGATTCCATGTAAGGGGGTAAATCTACTAGACCACTCGTCCTTCCCTTGCTGACCTCGAAGACAGACCTCTGCTCTAAAAAGCGTGCCGCTTTGACTGTCCCTTGTGCCCTCCATGATGCGGCCCTTTCTTTTGGCCAGCACGACGGCTTCTCCTCGTATGAATCAGTGGAGGCAATCAACATTCTTTCATGGTCTTTGAACATGTTCGTTAAGGCGCTTTGTCAATTCAGGGTTGTTAACCCCATGCATGAATCCGGAGATCCGCATGCACTCAGGGGCTCCCTTTATGCATCTGGTTTCTACCTTGAATCGTTCCATGAACTCCTCGATGGTCTCTCCGTCCCTTTGCTTGATATTATGGATTTTGACGGGATCTTTGACGTACTTCTTTTGCTGCATGAAGTATGCTAAGAAGGTTGCTTTGAGATCCTTGTATCCATCTATGCTCTCCGGAGGGAGCTCATCGAACCATACTCTTGCGGCCCCTATTAGGGTAGAATTGAACATATGACACCATGTAGGCATTGCCCAGCGTTCCACCTGTGCCGCCGCTTGGAAAATTTTTACGTGATCCTCTGGGTCCCCTAGTTCCGTTATAGGTCTTCACATTGTTAGGCATTCATGTTTTTCGTGAACTTTTGAAATTTCGGATTCGGGGTGTGAACGGATCCACCTCTTCACATATCCAGGGCACCGCCAAGTCATCCTCATCCGTATACTTGTGCCTTTTTTGCTTTGACTTCCAGTGTCCTCCATAACAGTGCCCAGGTTCTCTGCATCACCCGATACCCGCCCCGGGGGATAACGGTGATTCTCTTTCCTCCTTCTTTTCACATAACGGGAGCGGTCTCTGTTGCGAGAGTGATATCCATGTTTGGTCCCCGTCCCGTAGGAGGAGCGGGTATTATCATATGATTCTTTGACGCCGCGGGAGCAGTGTCTGCTCCGAGGACGATCTCTGTTAGAAGAGTCCCGCCTGTGAGGGCGGCTTCTACTGTTAGAACGATCCCTGGAGTTGCTCTGTCTCCGCTCCGGATTAAGTTGTTGCTTGTGTCGAGTAACGTACACTAAGTCGGGCCCGAGGATGGCTCACTGCATTCGATGACTCTATTCGGGTCAAGCACATGTCGATCATTGTATCTCAAGCGGTCCCGCACTTTCAGTCTCTCTGATGGGTTATGGTACCTTGCGGACAAGGTCCTGGCACTTGAGTTTTGAGAGCCTTCTCTTATTCTCCTTTTCTTGGGACTTTCTCCGAAGTCCAGCCTAGAATGGAATTCTTTTCGCTTGTTATGGTGAATCTTGTCCATAATGACCGGCAGGATATCCTCATAATGCTCTTCACATAAAACCTGGATGTTAACCCTGGGTGTGGCATCCGCATCTTTCGGCGTCTTTTATTTGGTTGCAAGTTTGGCGTCATTTCTTTGGTTGCAGGTTTCATGACAGTAGTCACAATGGGGGTTGTGTTAGCCATTGCGCTCATTTTTCTGAGAGTAGTTCCTAGTGTTTGGTCCCACGGATGGCGCCAACTTGTTGATACAAAAGTTAGGTCGGGTCTTGTTTGGTCTGAATAGGCTGCTATTCGGGTATGAAGTGCCTTGTTCTTGTACCAAGAGAACTTGTTTGAAGGACCCTGCACAAGGAATAAAACACCGTTAACCTTATCGTGGGAGCGGATCCCACGATTAGACTCCGGCGTGAGAGTAAGTATATAACTTTTAGAGAATAATTAAGTTTAATTGGGGTTTGTAAGATACTTGTATTGATGACAATTGCGTTCCTTTTATAGGCTGAATATTCCCTAGGGTTTCCATAACTTTTAGCCCAAGATACGGCCGATATCGTAGGGATTCGGAATTATCCTAACTGATTTAAATAAGTAAAGCGTATCTCTTATTTGATTAGGTTATCCTTTCTTAAAGATAACTTGTGAAAATACCGCGGCCACGGATAGCGTGCTGATTGCCGCGACCCGTAGGTCAAGGAGGCCGTGACCACGATGGTGCGTGGGCCGGAGGCCCTTTATCGGCTACTAGGCCCATAATAGTATGAGTGGGTCAGGCCGATCCATACTATACGTTATCACTTCTAAAGTTGGTATAGAAGTATAACGACTTTTCCCATAAGGACTGTACCTAGTACCTTAAAGCATGCGTGCATTAAATGGCAGCTCAACCACCCATTTAATGCATGCCATGTGTATTAGGTTAAAATTGTAAACCCTAAATCCTTTGCCTATAAAAGGAAAGAGTTGTAAAGAGGAAATTCTATCTCTTCCAATTAATGTGAAACACATTAAAGAGCGTTTATCTCTCAAACAAACTAAACAGAAACTGCTAAAGCTAAAGCTTCAGTTCTAGTCGAATAGTTTGTTTTCTTAAACTCATAACTTTGGTTAGAGTTTAAGTTAGAAGGAGATCACACCCTAATTGTCATTCAACCACCTTGCTATTCCACAAGCAAGGTATGTCATATATTCTTTATTTGAGTCTAATAAGAACCTATACATTGAAAAGTTAGTTCTGTGTGTTTTAAAGTTGGTCATTAAATTGTTTACATATATTTGTTTAAAACTCATTTTGTTGCCATGAAATGTGATTAGTTTAACATAATAAACTTAATATCACATTATGGTCTCTCTTTGTCTTGTACTATATGAATAGTGGTTAAGTAGTACTATATCCGTCTCACGTTAAGTGTCTAGTTTGACTTTTTTAAGTATTTTTTCTTCAACTTTGACCTTAATTTTTCTCTATGTATATGATACCTTGTTCCAAATTATATGATTTGATAGTGTTTTGATCTCCCGCCGCTTCTCTCTTCCCCCTTTAGTATATTGTCATTAAGATTTTATCATGACTCATACAAAATTTTTCGGGCAAAGTTATGAGAAAAGACCTAAAAAGTCAAACAGGACATGAATATGGACGGAGGAGTGTAATCATATTCTACGAGTTTAACATTTAACTGTGGTTGGTTACCGGATAGAGATCACCTGAGCTATCAATCTGAGTGATTGACGAGACAGGAAATCTGTTACCTAACAGGTCTACATGGTATCCGAGCTTAGGGTAAGAGCCTATCAACAAAATTTGTTGATCCTATCCGGTCATCGGCTATCTCGGTTAGGTGTTATGGAGGGTTCTCGGTTTTTTAGATATATTGTTTTTTTTTATTAATTAAGTTTTTGTTTTCCTTCCAATAGTCATTAAACCTAGTACAACAAACACTAGCCGTCAAAATACACTAAATTACGTCGATTTGCCATCAAACAAACCTATCTTTTTTTACTCATCAATTTGGTTCCGGTCCGTTATCGAAGTTCTTGTCGTTGAGAACAATAGTGACAAACATATTGCCGCTCACTATTAAAGGCAAAGCAATCAGCCACGACAAAAAAAAATAGCAAACGTCATAAGCAATAGAGGAAACCGCGACAGCAATATTTACAATTATGTCGTTAAATACAAGGTTAATCTCGTGTAAACAACACAACAAAGAAGATGATAAAACGAAAGAAGAAGAAGCTTGTTAACATATGTTCAGTTTGCTTCGACTCATAAAGCATATACGTTCAAACTAATGGGAAGTGTTAGATGATTAGGTTGGCTCAAACCTAATTATGGGTTTACGTCCATTAAATTTAAGGTTTGCATTGCTTATTCGGCAATCTTGATTATATACTCACACAAAAACATAATAAATAATATTTCTTTACATAATTAACTATCAAATAAAGTTAGAAACAAGTGAGTTGAGCCCAAGCTTGTCAAACCTCGTGCTCAAGCTCAGATCACTTACGATCATAATTTATGAGTTTTGAGCTTGAGTTCGTTTCGAGCCTTGCATTTTTAGCTCGAGTTCGGATCGTAAAGTATTTTACAAGTTCGTTATTTGTTAGTACAAAAATCGTATATAGGAGTGAATATGGGTTTAGATCACTTAGTGGATTTGGCCTGACGTGAAGGGCTATGATGTAGATCTTGTATCTAATCCACAGTAAATGGAAGAGATAATCTGCACAAATAAGAAGTAAACCGTTAGCCATTACCGTAGGGCGGACCCCTAGATTACAGCTACTGCGTGAGAGCTAGTTTACATGTGGTCAGAGAAGCGGAAAATGTCACAGAGTATATGTGTGTATTATATGATCAGAAAGACGAGTGTACCTTTTTGGGGTTGCTTTGGTGTGAAATGACCCCTTATTTATTGGCAAGCATAATACTTGGGTTTCCTAATATTTCGCTTGCGTCGGTTAGTAGCCGAGAGGTGGCGTCCACTTTTGTTCGGGAAGGGTCCACGTGTAATCGTTGTTGCGGACGTGTGTATCCTTTCCGCTGCTCGTGTCTTTGTCCAGTTGTTGGAACGGGTGACGGCTTCTTTAAAATGGTACTTACGGTGCGTCTTTGGAATATCCGGAGCGTGACCCTTGTCAGGCTTAGTAGTCCGGTTATTTGTTGTATTGGACCTGGGCCCATATGCGTATATTATGAACTAAGCCCAGTAAGCTTGGTGTTCATACTATACGTCATCAAGTCCCCCCAGTCTAGTTCGATTACTGTTAAGCAGGATGTACAAATAATAGGTGCGTGTGAGCTGTTACTAAGACTAGAGTTTCGGTGATAGATTTTCTTTGTTCATGCCTTGTTCCGCGTCTTTTGCGTCGGTTTTGGCAGTTTGTAGTTGGTTACGGTGTGGTTCTTCTCGTGTCCCTTTATCTTTGCTTGTTTGACCGCCCATGGGTCACACATCAGCTGTTATCATCATCTTTATTACTTTGCCTTTGTACGTTTGATTGGGAATGTTTTCTATGGAACGTGTCATCATCTACTTTACCTGACTTAAATATACATGGGTATTAATAGTCGATTCATGCCCCACTCTTAGTTTATTTTTTAATCTTCTTTCACTTTTCCACCATTTGACAAATTTCAAGGTTTTCTTAGTTGCACAGCCTCTCTTATTCTAGTTTTTTTATAGAAAGCTTCCAGTCTCCTCTCATTCAGGTAAACCGTCTTTGTTTCTTTTATTTATGGTCAGTATTACATCCCCTATAAATGTGTTCTTACACAAAAGAAACACCTTGATGTTGTTGGTGCAAAAAAATTTGTTCCGGAGGAATTCATCCTGAATTGCAAGAGCTGTTGAAGCAACTATGCATGAAAAAGACCAGTTGGTAAAAGTTGGAATGTATACCGATTCTTCGACTATGCCAACTATCGTATCCCGTTTTCTACCTTCTTCGTGTCTGTCCTTACTCACTTCCACATTCTATTTTCCCAATTGTCTGTATTTGGATCTGCCAAGGTTTCTCATTTTGAAATCATGTGCCGCGTTTGCAATATTAATCCTAGTGTTAGTCCGTTCGTATTTCTATACTCACAATTATATAAGTATGGTTGTTTGGTTTTACCAAACGTCCAAACGTCCGTGCTTGCTATTCTAAGAACTTAGATTCTGTCAAGAATTGAAATGATTACTTTTTCTAGGTAGATGAGTTTGTAGTTCCTGCCAATGCTAGGTTTGGTTGGTTTTCGGGTACAAACATTGTCAAAGATCGAGCTCCTGCCCCCTCAGAATAATAATATGGAGCATGTTTAATACCCTTATCGATCAAGCCTCTCGTTACTTGTTCCCAGAAGAATTTCTTGCTGGGTCTGGTGGCCATAAGCCGATAATTACACCTTTATGAATAAATGATATTTCCCCGCTTTGAGTATGAGAACAGGAGGAGGGTGGGTTCTTATTTTCAGTACACTCTTTGATATCTATCTTGTTTTTTTGTTTTTCTTGGTTTCCTCTTACTCTTTTTCCATGTTGTTCTTGCAGATATGGATTTGAAGCTTTTATTCGCTACCGCTGACCCCCGTAAGAGGTATGGATTGTAGGAAAGAGCAAGGGCTGAAAATGATAGGCCTATCGTTTCGGTGGCTAAACATCGTACGTGACCCTATTCGACCTTGGTCGGTTGTTCTTCTCAGAGGAGTTACCCGGCTAGCGTAGAGAGAGAATTTGTTAGAGATGCAAGTGTCGGTGATGTAGAGACCCGATCGCCGGGGGTTGCTCTTCCGTTGGTGGGCAGGATCATGTTGAACCAATCGATGCCTATCACGGATCATGTTGAAACTGAAACACCCCCGGACCTACGTTCAAAGAAAAAGAGGGTAACCCACGAAGTTGATGAGGTCGCATGCACGCTTCTCATCCACCTAAAAGTTTGAGGGTATGATTTATGGAACCACTGGTGGTTACGCTATCTGGAGTAAGTCCCTAGTGTTCTTAAAAGGTTGCTCAAAGATTTCTCGATTAATTTTTTTTGGTAAAGAAACCACCCGCGGAGCCTCCCACACCCCACCTGCTCTCATACCATTACCCTTTATTACTTCCTCCCGTGACAATTCACCTTTGGAGGAGGGCGGAGACACACTGACTCTGTATGACTGGTCTTCCCTGCGGGGTCAGTGGCTTGCTTCTGCAAGGTTGTTGTTTTATCTGATTCTTCCATCACTAGAGGCTATAATTCTGCGGGTCCTTGAGGGTGTTCCTTTGTTAGGTCCGTAGTTCCGGTGATGACTCGAGGCCACCACTGTGACTAATATTGATACTAAAGTTGTTCTTCTGCTGATGTTGGGCAAGGATAAGCGTGGTGCCGCATTGTTCCATTTTTGGTTTTCTAGTTCATATGAGAAAGACGGATTGTACATTAGTCTTTTTACAGGAAGGTTCCCAGGGTATGTGGTTTGCTGCCGGGAGTTTTCGTGCGGGAGGAGGTTACAGATGCTGGTTGGAGGAAGGAAATCTATGTTCCCGAATGTGAGCCGTGACTAAGGGTTTTGAGCTTAATGATGGGCGTTCTTGTGCCAATATGATTGATCATTTCACTCCTCCTGCTTTCTTCAAAACTGTTCGCGGAATGGAGCATGAACAATTATTTGCTGAGTTCAATGTGTCCGCCGCACGCAATTTAAGTTTGAGCTTCGAGGTGAGAATGCGTGCGGAGTACAATATTTTAGAGAAAAGGAAATGGAGATCCCTTGCTGAGGAGAAAGATAGTTTGTTAGGGGCGAAAGATAAGGAGATTGAAGAGTTGAGGTCCAATTGCTGAAAGCAAGAGGAGTCTGTGGTGGTTTAGCCCTCAACTCCGTGCTGTGTTTCCAGCCTTGAAGCACCCCCCCAATTGAGGTTCGTTCGAGGCGAACTTAATTCCGTTTTTAAGGGGTATTTATAACGACACTTCTTGACTATTAAGAGTAATGTTTTAAGACTACAAGTGGCAAGCCTTGAATCTACTGTTGCTGAAAAGGACCATGAACTCTCTGACTTGGAAATCTCTTATTCTTCTTTGAGGTCTCAGAACCAAGGTCTTGTAAGTCAGGTACGTGTTTATGTCTTCAGTTATTTTTTCTGGAATTTTTGTATTTCTTTTCTCACGTGTTGGTTTTTTTTTTTTCTTTACATATAATTATTTATTATTTTTATTTTTTTAGGTTACACGATTTGGAAACCTTCTTACGAGCTGTTCTACTGAGCAGCTAGATCTTTATGGACCTGAGAACATGATCTCACGCGGCACGCCTCCCGCGCGAGTTTCAGGACAACCTTATGAGACCTCTCGAGACTAGGTTAGCCTAGATTGATGCTGATTTCACCAGGTGTTGTATGCGCTTCCAAGAGAGTTTCCATCTGCACCTCCTCAACGTCGTTGCAGGACGGAGATGGTTACTAACTCACGGGGATGATGAAGCCTTCTTAGGGATAAGTCGTCTCAATTTCTGACTGCATATATGGAGGCTCTCGGAAATGCTTTTGGCCGTGCTATAGAGAAAGGAATGCAGGAGGGCCTGGCAGCTGGAATTGAGCACGGACAAGCTGGCAGATGTTTAACTGACCTTGAAGCTTACATTCCCTCCGCGGAGGTTGACTTTAATTCTGTTGTCCGTGATCTTCGTGGCTTGAACTTTCCGCTTCTTCAGGAACTATCAAATAAGAAGGATGCCAGCACATGGGATGTTATGGATCTTCTTCGCTTGGACGATGTCGTGGCCGAGGCCTTAGGGATGACTGATCTTCAACCTGATGTGAATCAATTGATGGTTCCCGTGCATCACAAGCAGGATAGGGTTGTTATTGGGAGCCAAGCGTTGTCCGTTGCTTTGGATATTTGTTGAGGAAAGGGTGGCAGAAGATGGAAAGAAATTCCCTTGTTGAAGCGTATCATTTTCTTGAAAGACGTATTTGTCTCCTTAGATCATCCTTTGTCCGCTGAGGCTTTGATTGAGCCTCCGGTTGTGGTTCCTGCTACCAATGCTTTATCTACCGTGGTCATTGTTCCCCACTCTGGTCCTTCTGTTTCTGTGGAAGATTATGAGAATCCTGATTTGGTGGATGTGGTTCCGGAGAACGTTACTCTAGGGCCAGAAGGTGAAGAAAATATCGATGCTTCAACCGTAGGTGATCTTGCGTTTTCTAAGTTAGATGATGAAGCTAAGGATGTTTTCCTCTAGATGTATTTGCTTGTTTTATCCGTAGGTCGCATGTGCCTCCATCTCCCGCCGCCACGTTTTTTTTGTAATTAAAATAACCGCGGCTTAAATAACCAGTTGGCCGTCTATGGTGCTTTTTACTCCAGCGCGGCACGTCTGTTGGCCTTTTCTGTGGCGGTAGTATCTTGTATTTAACCATTTTAGCAACGCTTCAGAAATATTGAACATGTCTGTAATATAAATGTTGCTGCTATCTTTTTATCATTCATGTTTGATATCTTTAGTAGGATAGTCTTGTTTGAATATTTTGTGGGTTATTTTCTCTGGTATCGGTGTTTGCAATACCTCTTTATGTAATTTGAGTTAATTGTGGGTTACTCATTCTTTTGTTATACGGGATAACATTGATGGAGGCATGCTCCGTTCGTGCGCATGCTTAATCACAACAAATGGCTTTGGCAAAGTTATAAGTTTGATTTTTCAAAGCATAACTTGTGTAAAGGTAGCTAATCTTTACTTTATTCTTTGAAATTAAAAGGCACATTAACCACGATATTAAAAAAGTTATACCAGGAATAAAGACTAAAATTGTATCTTCCTTTACGGAGTTCGTATGATTTGGATGTTAAACTTTGTTTATATAACACTTTTTGAGATTGCAAATATTCCAGGTTCCGCGGTGAGAGTTTACTCTTCCGTTGCGTCTTTTATTTGTTCGATCCCTTCCCAGTGCTTTTGTGACTTCGTTAAGGGCCTTCCCACTTGGTCCTAACTTTCAGTGTTCTTTACAACGGCTTGCTTCGTTGCTCCGGTACACCAAGTTCCTGGCTGATGCTTGCATTTCTAACTTTGGTGTTGTTGTATTTTTCCATTTGCTCTTACTTTTTTGCTTCTCTTATCGCTGCTTGCATTCTTGCTTTTCTTCCTAGCAGTTATAAGTTGTTTTCCAAGGCTTATTATTTTCTGCCTCGTCTACTTTGCTTATTTGTGTCCTGAAACGTGGGCCATTCAATTTCAGTCGGTGATTTGATGACAAGCTTCCGTTCCGTAAGTTAATGAGAATGGATGTGTCTCCGGTTACTGATTTGATCATGGTTACGGTGTGCCTAAAGTACATGAGAAATCTTTCCAACCTCTGTTCAATGTGTCTTTGCCCAGTCTTGCTTTATTCCTTCCCACAAAACCTCCCCTGTTTGCTCATTTCTAACAATCTAGTTTGTCTGAGGATGTTTTACGGGAAGCAACTGCTGTTTTGAATGGCAAATTTTTCAACACCCAATCTCTGAAGGGATTATCTCGAAATTGTTTCCATTGTCGGTTATAATTTTATTGGAATACAAATTGCATACTATGTTTTCCCATTAACCCCTACCGTCCACTTTTTGACTTGGTTTCTGTGATAGTTGTACTGTTTTGGCTTCTATCCACTTGGTACGAAGTCCCTAGCCACTAATTACGAAATTGGACTTTGCCGGGTACTTCCTGGGAAAAGGTCCAAACTATGTCTATACCCCATTTGTAGAATGGCCACGGGGATGTGATTGGGTTCAATCTTTCCTGCGGATTTCTTGGGACGGGTTTGTGCACTTGGCATTCCTGACATGCTTTTATAAGCGCCCTTGCGTCCTTGTGCATTGATCGGCCAGTACAGTAATAACGGTCTTAGAGCTTTGGCAACGAGGATCATGTGGCCCGCATGGCATGTTACATGAGCACTTCGTGTATTTACCGCAAGGACGTAGTTCGCTTGTGAGGGTACTACAATAGAAGCCATTGGCCTAGAAAGGTTTTTTTTGTTCAGTGTTCGTTGATGATGACGAAACGTTGTATGTACGCTTTATAGCCCTTGCCTTTTTTCTCTTCCTGCTGATAAATAGTTTCATCCGTGAGGTATTCATGAATCGGGGTCATCCAGGAATCCCTTTTCCTCTAAAACGGCGAGCACCTCTTTTGTTCACCGGATTTTTTCTTTCAATTACCTCCTCCAACACTGTTTGACTGAGATGTGCGAAGCTGAGTGGATGCCTATTTTCCTTTGTGCATCGTTTTTGTTCTTTGCTTCTTGGGACTTGCTTTATGAGAACGCTCGGACAGGTTTTTGGCCAATGCTTTACCTTATCCTTAAGTATTGGATCAGGTCTGTCTCTTTTGTAACGATGTAAGTCCCATTTACTTGGTTTACTCAGTTTGAGTATACATTTACTTAGTAGGTTTGGGACGCCTATTTTTTCGTATCGCATTCCTGCTATCAATGCTTTCATATTTGCTTCGGTTGTTAGTTGCTTCAAACGATATCTTAATGTGTATGTGAAACTTACTCCCTTCCGGATCCGTGCGTATCACTCCTGCTCCCCATCTGTCAACGCAAAGTTGGACCGTCCGTGAAGCAAAGGGTCCACCGTGCGGGAGCTGGGTTCTTCTTCTTTTTGCGGTATCGTCGTGACCTTCTTCCTTGGTCTTTCTCGATAAATCCGGCTATTACTTGCCTTTAACAGATATCTTGGCATAATAATTATACCTAAACTCCCCCTAATAGTACGCTCCACTTTGCATCCTACCAGCGAACCTTCTGGGTTTGATAGTATGTTTTTGATGGGTTGATCTGTTATTACTATGATAGGGTGAGCTTGGAAGTATCTTCTTAGCCTTTTGCTTGCATGTACTAATGCTAGCACCAATTTTTCCATGGCGGTGTAGTTTACTTTCCGGCCCCTTAGCGGCCCGAGCTGAAAAAGGTAAATTGGCAATTGCTTGGCTTCATTCTTTTTCCGTCATTTAGTACGTCGCTCATGCTTCCTTGGATGATGCCCGGTAGTTGATGGTTCCTCTTGTTCTTTGGAGCAATGAGCATAGGTAACTTTGCTATGTGTTCCTTCATTTGTCTAAATGCAACTTCCGCTTCCTCCGTCCATAGAAAATCACTCTTCTTTGTGCATTTTTTCAAAGTTTTGAAAAATGGTAATGATTTCTCCGCTAATTTTGCTAAGAACCTGTTTAAGCTTGCTAATTTTCCATTTAACCTCTGCACGTCTTTTAACAATTTTGGTGACTGAAGGCTTAATACGGTGTTTCCTACCTTCGTTATGGGCATATCTTAATGCCTTTGTATTGACTGGTATATATATAAGAACATTCCTTCTTCAACTCCAAAGGTGCACTTTTTTGGGTTCAATTTCATGTTGATTTTTCTAAGCGTCTTAAATGTTTCTTCTATGTCGCGGACAACTTCATCCCCGTGACGGAATCTCTTTTTTTATGACCTATCCATCCACAATATTTCATATGGTTTCTACCAATTTGTTCGTGGATGTTTTTGTCCACTAGCCGCCTGATTAGGTTGATCTCGGCGTTCCTTAGACCACAAATAGGCATTTTTATGTAGCAAATAAATGCCGTGTATTGTAATGAACGAGTGGTCTTTTCCTCATCTTCCTCTGCCATTTGTGAATTTAGGTGATACCCTTTGTATGCAGTACCAAGGAAGAATTTGAAGGGGAACACACACAAGGATTCGACCTTTCAGTCTATTTCTGGCAGTGGGTAACAGTTCCTTGGGTCATGCCTAATTGAGGTCTTTAAAATCAACACAATTACTCAACTGTTTGTCACTCTTTTACCATCACCGGGTTGTGAGAGCTAATAGTGATATTGAACCTCCCTCATCACTTTCCCACGATGTCACAAGCTTCACTAAACCTCGTCATGATGCTACGTTCCTTTTGCGGCTTGGCCGCTTTTCTTTTGCTAACCGGCTTGACAAACTTTTCTTACATTCAACCTATGTTACGCTATCAGCCTTGGAAGCCGTCATATCGTTTGGGGTTTTCCCAAGAGAATATAACCAAACTCCGCAGAAGTAGGTTGCACAGCTTTCTTCTGGTGTTTTTTCTGTAAGTTCAGAAACGATCTTACTGTTGTTTGGTTGTGTTTCGGAATTGATTTGCCACTTTCTAACCCTTTTATTCTTTTACTTTGTTAATATGATGGGTTTGCTCCTATGGTCCGGAGACCATCGCAAATTCAACTGGAATGATTTTACTGCCCTTTTGCGTGAGTATTCCTCCTATGAATGGGAACTTTTATATATTCGATGCGATGTTGAAGGTATACTCGGTATCTTTCATAAACCCGGGCCTTCCAATGATTCCGAGGTGTGTCGGAATGATGTCGATCTCACCCTCCATGAAATCCATCCGTTGCTGACGTTGTAGCTGTTTCATCATCTGTTGATTTTTACCAAAGAGTGTTATCTGTCACAATGGCCATTTTATTTCGCCGCTAAACCCTATTATATGAGGTTGTAGCCGGGCCATTTGTTCTATTATCTCTGGACGAAAATTATGTTAAAGCAAGTGTCATAGAGTATCTAAAAAGATGACCCCTCCGCTCAACACATATGCGTCTTGTACTGATGACTCAAATCTCCGCTTCTATTAGTAAGGGGCTTTCGCTCCTTATCTCGTTACCCTGTAAATGTGGAAACAAAATTTCGGAGTTGGGATGAGAAGCTTTGCGTTTCGCGCGCGGCAGTCTTATATATTCTATTTTTCTTATATCACTTTTGTCGTGACTGACTCATTAAACTATTCTTGCGAGGTTTTTCTTTTCGGATGGTTTCACCTTTCTTTTTTGGCTTGTTCCTTTTCCGACTCGCATCGCCCCCCCCGACCCTCTCCACAAGCTCCTGGACTTCATGTGCGCCACGCTTTCCCCGGCTTTGAGCCTTATCTTCTAATTTGCTTCTTTGATGGTTGCATTCGTCTGTATTATGCACCATTATCCGTGAAACTCTCAAACTTGTTTGAGATTTCGCTTTTCATCCGGGGTTGTAATCGGACAGGGTCGGGTGTTTGAATTTTCCTCTTTCTCAAGGCCCGTAATCTCCTTCGGGGTTTTTGTGAGAAGAGTGAAATGTCCTCCGGCCGTTTCTCTGTACTTATGTTGGCTGCTGAGCCCTCGACCCCTTTTTTGAAATTCTCGCCTATGAACCCCTTCATCGCGCGCGCGCACGACCATGCGGAGGGGACTTTTTTCCTTTCTTGGTTTGAGGCCGCCTCTTGCCCTTGAAGAAAAGATGTGGCCACCTGCATCATTTCGTCTACTGTGTTTGGAATTTTCTCATGAAATCTTTTGATAAGTTCAGGATTTGTGATTCCGTGCACGAATCCGGAGATTCTCATACACTCCGGTGCTCCTTTAACATTTCCACTTTCCGACTTATACCTTTGTATTAGAGGTGCGCAAATCAGTTAACCAGTTCGGTTCGGTTTGAGTCAAACAGGAACCAGTTTCAGTCAACAGGAAGCCGAAAACAGTTCACCCGGCCAAGAACCTGAACCAGTTTGGAACCGGTTTGGTAGCGGTTCATGCAGAACCGGTTTGACGCGGTTTGGAACCACCCTCCCCCGTTTTCGGTTCGGGTTAACTGTTAAACGGTTTGGTCAGTTTTGGTTTTTTTTTTTTTTTTTTTTTGGTAACATATAGAAATCACATAAACGAAATACAAAGAAGTCGTGATGTCAAGAAGGTTGCTGTTTATTTTTTTAATAAATATAGGAAATTAAAAAATATAGTACATACAACATAAACGAAATTCAAATAAACTTTGTTAGTATGTGTATTGTCGTGTCCGTGTGACATAGGACCCGCCAGCTCTTTGGGTTTCGTCATTTTGCCCCGATGCATCAACATTAATCACGAGGTGGTTCTTCAAAAGAGCCGTCCGCTATAGACTTCAACGCAATTTCTTGATGGTTAGTGGAGTGGCTTCATTCATTTGCACCTCGTCATTTAAGACACCTTCTTCAACGTCATCCAAAGGGCATAGTTCAAAGTGGAGTTGTGTGCTCGCTCTACGCTCTATGAGAGTTCTAAGTGTGTCCTTTAAACACATACACATCTCTAAAGACTCGGCAGTTGTCTTGTTCTTCGGATGAAAAATCCTACCATTGTTGAAAAAATGCTGATTCAGTGCTACCGAAGAAGCTTGGACACTTACTATATCCAGGGCCATGCGTGGATAGAACAGGAAACTGATTATTTTCTTTGTTTTCCATAACCCATTAACATCATAAAGATCATTGTCCTTGGGTTGAAGTTCCTCTCACAAAATCTGTTTTGATATATTGTCATACTCAGAGGAATTATAGGATCACCCTTGCCTTATTTTGTTTAGTTGGGTTAAACCGTTTGTCCCATACGGATAAGGATCACGATCTATTTAGGGATGAGAACCCGCAGCAGTTGTTGAGTGGTCTCGGTGACTACCATATTTCGTATAATACATATATATACAATCCTGGAAAGATTCATGATAATAATTCAATCTAGGACTAGTTGCCAAAACCCATCATTGGCAAACTCCAAGTCTACTTATATTTTAATCAAATAGTCTACCCCAGATACATTAAAACATGGATTTAATAGCGGCTGCACAAGATAATTTTGGGTGCATGTTTTCAAAATAATTCCTAAGTTTTCTCTTCATCGGTTTAACTTTTGACTACACCCCCACCCCAAGTCTTAAATCGATAATTTTCAAACTTATGAAAAAAAATCTGTTGCAATACCAATGGGATGATGTTGGGTAGTAAACCCCCCGTCAAAACAACCGTAGCATTTTGAAACACCGCAAGTAATGGGTTTTATCATTTCAATTTCAGTCCCCAATATTCATCCTGGGAATTTTTTAACCTTCTACCATTCTTGCGGACCAAAATGTCATTGAAAATGACTCAACGTAATTTGTTTTTCAAACCACTTTCGTATCATTTCTAAAAGTGGAGTTCCAATCGTGTGTTCAATGTCCCATTTGGGAATAACAAGGGTTTTTCTGCATCGGCGCTACTAATTTTAATATACCGTATAACGGTTTTTTATCACCAGATTTGAAACGCATCTTTTAACATTTGTTTGAAAGCCTCATTTTCATATGATAACTATGGGGACATTTTATCCAGCTTGCACAACAAGTTACTGATGTGTGCAACAATTACGGAACTATGATAAAATCTACCCCCCATGGTGTGGGTTTATTTTAATCTTAGTTTTATTCATGGCCGATTGTGTTGTTGCTGCATTGTCCAAAGTAATTGACAAAATTTTTTCTTTCAAACATAAACGACAAAGGACTTTTTTATAACATATTATTTCAAGTTTTTACCGGTCTCTTCTTTTTTTTTTTTTTCTGTGATCAGACGAACAATCTTCGAACGAAATGTCCCGCTTCATCTTTGCCAAGAACTAGGTTCAATCCAATGTGCGGTAAACACATGTAAGAACCGGGCCAAATTATGTGGAGCGGACCATTTGTCCGTCTGTTAGCGTTGTGACCATAGGATTTAAGTTAGCAAAACCATCCAATTGTTTGCCTTGTTTAGCCGTACCCATAATTTCATAGCATCACGTTTAAGGGTTAGAACGGACTTACAATGAGTATGGTGGCGGTTGCTTAGTGTTCTGGATCACTCTCGTTGTTTGTTCGTTGTCGAAAGTGGTTAATGGGTTACCCTCTTTGAATCTCCAAACCGCAAATTGTTTACGTAGCTAATCCGGATTGTCATGAAAACTTAGCCCATCTCGGCCCATCGTCGTATTGCCCGCTTCTTGGTTCTGATTCTGCTGAGCCTGAGTTACTTCACAATGAGGATGGACTAATATGATTCTTCAACGTCGTATTGGAACCAACCGCAAAGAAATGAAAAGCAGAATTGCATTCGTGCTTTTTTAACGTGATGATCTCTCACTTATTTGCATATATTCATCTAGAAAACTAGCATTAACGCCGTATGCCAATTGACGAATTGCAGAGGTGCACTTTATCAAAAGAGAAATGCCTTCTCTTCTAGTACAATCAGGATTGCTTTAAAAGTATGCAAAGTGATTAGTTACTGCATTCACTATCTGGTTGAAAAGTGGACGAGCCATTCGGACCTTCTGCCGAAATCGTTTTTCATCATACCTCGAGGCCTCAGTAAAAAAGGCGATGTCTAGACGCTCATGAGCACCAACACGATCTCTGGTTATGTTGTTTCTCGGCACTCGAGTAGTTTGTCGTCTCGTCTTAATATACGCAATGGCTCGTTTAATAAAACTCTTCTTGCGGCTACTAATTTCTTCTCCTTCTTTTACATCATCTAGGCCCATAAATGTATACGAATTCAATTTGATTAAATGTAAAATGTGAGAAATGTGTATAAATAAATTGAGAGAGATGTGTATAAAAAATGAGTAAAGTAGTGAGTATTTATAGATAAAAAATAAGGTTTTTTAAAAAAAGTTTTTTTTAATAAATCAAACGGTAACAAAAAAGGTGGGGCCCAAGTCACCTTTCACTCACGGTGGTGAGCCACTCACTAGTTTAGACATAAGTCGTGCGTGACTTATGTGGACCGGCCTAAGGATTTTGAGAGTCACTTTGCTTTTGAATGGGGAGTTGGTTACTGCTATACCGTGTAGCCTAATAAAAATGACAAAAAGTGGACTTCATGTACAAAAGTGGCCCAACTTTAAAAAATGGAAAAGACCTTAAGTCTGCCATCATGGTCCGGCTCATACCGGGTTGGTCAAAGATGTGCACTTTTGACCGGTCAAACACCAATACGGCAATACCTCTCACTATATCCTTCAAATAGAGTGATGCTAGAACCACAAAAAACTTACAAAAAGTTTTTCACACAATGATGTGTCAAGTAAACTACTGGGTGTATTTAAGAGAGAGAATTAAAAAGTAAGTTAACAATGCCACTAGCTTCATGACAAGTCATTTTGTAAATTTTTTTGTATAAATCTCTTTGTGGTTATAGCATTTTCCCTTCAAATATCCATAAACATGAACAAAACCAAAAGTTTACGATATATCTTTTTAAAACCAAATGCTATGAAATTATCATTATATAAGAACAAGCAAAAATTACCTGCGCGTTGCTGCGGGCATTATTTTTTTGCGCGTTATTGCGGGGCATTTTTTTTTGTTCGGGTTAATTTCTTCGGTCTCATGTTTAATAGTTTGTTTTTTTCTTATATTAAATGACAATTTTTTTTTCAATAAAGGGGATATATATATTTTTTTGGCCCAGGCCGATAGAAAGTCGTAAACGTAATTTGTTTTTCTTCTTATTTTTGACGAAAGAAGGGGGGAGTATAAAGTTTTTTTTTTCCGGCCGATGAACAGTAACCACCGGAGATCCAGACCGATGACAGTAAACAACAACGACGTATATCATTACACAAAAACAAAATTATTTTGCGGCCGCATGAACAGGTTACCCCTTAATGATTTTGTCTTGTAGATGTATCACTAACTCGCGTTATTTTTTCGCGACAGATTATTAATGGTGTGCATTTTTTTGAGCGCATTCGGCCCTGCTAAATTTTTTTTCGGTCTCTACATGTTATCTATAGTTTGTATTTTCTTTCTCATATTAGAACGCACAAATTTTCTCTTTTTTTTCAATAATGGGAATATATATAGATACTAATTTTTTTTTGCCTAGCCGATAGACAGAGTCGTAAACGTATTTTTTTTTTTCTTCTCTCTATTTTTGACGAAAAGAGGGGGGAGTATATAAGTTTTTTTTTTTTTTTATCTTCGGGCCGACTTAATAGTAACCACCGGTATAAAAAAAAATTACCAAAAAAAAAAATTTTTTTTGGGCTGATGAACAGTAACTATCACGTAGCTCTAAAATCCGATAAGCCAGATGTCACGTGTTCTCAGCTCCACTTTCATCGATGAATAGTAGCCCGTATACTCCTCGGTCTTCTTTTTGGGCATATATGTATCGATATAATGTGTATATAGTATAATATGGTATCCCCTACTTGTATAAATATAGGTGAGGGAGATGTAAAAAAGTTCATTCTCTTTTCTAGATGTAAACCTTTATTGGTTATTAATAAAGGGGTTCATTGATATATATTGTGTGCATATATTGTCTTTTCTTTTCTCAGTTGTGAGCTTAGCACGTTGAATTTTCTTGTAGATTATTCGATCAATGTCACGCTAAGTTTTCAAGTTTGTTGGAGGTTTCTCCCAACAATTGGTATCATATTCTTGTTCGAGAACAAGGATCCACACAATGAGGGGAAAGCCAAAACAAGATAAAAAAAATAAACACGATTCTTGTTCGAGAAGAAGGATCCACACAGCGAGGGGAAAGCCAAAACAAGATTAAAAAAATAAACACTAGCAAAATAACGGTAACTTTATTCAATTTGGTACAATTCTATCTTTTAATCTTCGCCTAGCTCTTTAAACTTTAGCCAAATCCCACATACATTTGGACTTAAGTCACCAAAAGTACAGTAGAAACTCGATAAATTAATACTCGATTATTTAATAAACTCTCTAAGATAATATTTTTTGCCGGTCCCGACTCGGGGATAGGGTGCTAAATTAATAATTCGCTAAAATTATAAGATAATACATTTTTGATAATTTCTTTAGACCCCATATAAAATATAAATTAATAATTCCTTATATATATCACAACAACATGAATGATTTATGAAGGTTTTTGAAAAATGACTCAATTGTCTTTTGTTTTTTGTTGAAATCAATTTCCCCTTGAAACAAGTTAACACTAGTCGTGTGTATGTAATTGTCTATATTCATCTAGAGACAATATAATCTATTATGATTAAGTCATGCGTACAAAATTTTGCTAAGTCGTAACTTTTTACATTATGTATTCTTTGATGTCATTAGTACTCTTATTAGACTGAATGTAATGGTAAGGTCGACCTTCGGTCGGTCGTCCCATGTGGAAGCAACTAAGGTCGGTCGTCCCATTACCTCGACCGAACTAGACTAGTCCCCCCAACCTTTGCAATTGTTTGGGTCGTGTAGAAGACCGAGTAAATGAAGCCGTTTCCTATAAAAAAAATTATCCCTTTATTTTCTATAAAACCCAACATCTTCTTTCCTATTTTCACACACATATACACTTTTTATCAAAAACACACACTACAAACAATATGTCTCAAATTAATTCCGAGTGTTTATTTTTCGATGATACGGATGATGAAACGGAAGTGAATAGTTTACTCTCCGGTTTTTTAATAGACGCTGCTTTGGTTATTCAAGCATCTACTCCTACAATCCAAAAATACCAACGAAGCTATATGCCTAGAGATCGTTACGGTGCTCATGACCGTCTAGTGCTAGCTTACTTTGCTAAAAAACCATTTTACAACGCCTATTTATTTCGTAAACGATTCCGAATGAACCGATCGCTGTTCACCCGCATTGTTCGAGATTTGTCTGCTAACTGCCCTTATTTTCAAGAAGGGTGTGATGCTGTTGGAAAAGCTGGCATCTCTGCTTTAGTGAAGTGTACCTCCGCGATTCGCCAACTAGCATACGCTGCTGTTCCAGATTCTCTAGACGAATATTTACAAATCGGTGAAAAAACTTCTCGTGATTGTTTGATGCATTTCTGTAACGGGGTTATAGAGTTATATGGCGAGGAGTATTTGCGAAGGCCTACGCAAACTGACGTCGAAAAACTCTACGCTTTTCACGAGAACAAACATGGGTTTCCTGGTATGATAGGCAGCATAGACTGTACAAAATGGTCGTGGGCTCAATGTCCACAAGCATATCGTGCTCAATTCAGTAGGGGTGATTCCGGGTCAGAGCCATTCATTTTGTTAGAAGCGGTTGCCTCACAAGATTTATGGATTTGGCACGCCTTCTTTGGTGTTGCAGGTTCGAACAATGACGTTAACGTTTTACGTCAATCCCCTGTTTTAAATGATCTTAAAGTAGGAAAAGCACCAGAGGTTCCATTCGTGGCTAACGACGTGACTTATAAATGGGGATATTATCTTACTGACGGGATATATCCAGAATGGGCTGTGCTTATGAAGTCTATTTCGCAGCCAGGGTCAAATGATGTGAAGCGAATAAGATATAAGCAAGCGCATGAAGCAGCAAGAAAAGATGTGGAACGAGCGTTTGGCGTGCTAAAGAAAAAATGGGCTATCGTAAGAACTCCTGCACGGTCTAGGAGTCTTAAAAGGATTACGCATTTGATGTACACTTGCATCATATTACATAATATGATTCGCAAAGAAAAAGGAAAGGCAATCTCTCCCGACTTTTATCCGGAGGAACAACATCGTGAAGATGATCCCGTAAGATCGGCACAAGATAGGCTACGAGTTATCAGAGAAATACACGACGAAGAAACTCATCTTAATCTTAAAGCCGATCTAGTGGAACACATTTGGCATCGAACAAATGCAAACTAATTTACTGTAATTTTTTATCTTCCGTAATTTTTTTTCCGTCTTTTCTTCCGTGTATTTTTATTTCTGTATTTTAGTTTGTAATGTTTAATTATTAATGTAATGTTTTTTTTTAAAAATTTTTTGTTCAGTCTCCTGTGCGGTCACCACTACGGGTGTTTGGTCATTGTGTGGTCTAGGAGAGAGAAAGATGAGTTGGCGCTGACGTGGCGGTGTCCTCTGCGGTCACCACTACGTTTAGCCTAACGCATCGTAACGAGCCCTCTTAAACATTGTATAAAAGAAAAACAAATCACATAAAATATCATATCATTTTATCTTTCAATTAGCGTTACATTAGTTAATTATCAACCTTGCAAAATATTATTTATGAGAGAAAAAAACTAAAAACTTCACTCATAAATATGAAATTGTATTAAAACAAAAGTAAAGTTAGAAAAAGTAAACAATCAAATAAAAACTTAAAAATTAGTTCACATTATTTCATATTATTCCTATACTCCTATACCTTTTTAGCTGTTTCTACTACAACCACTTGTTCATTGATCACGTGATCTAATATAGTAACCAAAAAGAATATAAAAAAGTCTTCATCTTCTATTTTACATCTCTTCTCTTACTTCCTCTCTATCTTTCCGACGACATTGTTCTATCTCCGGCGAGTTGTCTTCTTTTACACTATTACTTACTTCTCTATTAATCTTTTTTTCTTTTTACATATTCTATCAAGCATCATATTATCATAAAAACGATACACAACACTAAAAATTTGATGCCCCCGGTTTATATGATGCCCTGGGCCGTCGCCCGCGCCGCCCATAGCTAGGGCCGGCCCTGAGTATAAGTTATCAACTTTTTAAGATTTATACGTAAATCTTTTACACATAATAGTAACATGAGAATACTAGTATTTGATATGCTACTCTTTTAATGTTTTAAATGTTACTAGTAATTTGTAGTTCTACAGCATACATTTCCAAAAATTATACCCAAAATCCTAATACGATGACAACATACTACTCGTTTTGTCTTTTAAATCCAATTGAAATATATCTCTCTTTTTCCTTCTAGTTCCCACATCGCTTGGGATAAAAATGGATGCTTATATAACAAGGCCACAAGCCATGGCCCGGTTCAATCCGAGTTGGTCAAATATGCCCGGTTTTGACCGGTACATCTCTGAACGGGTTCATCACTTCAGTACAAATAAACTAAAATTGTATATTCTTTACCAAGTTTTCTTAACATTTTTTAATCTTCGGATGAGTTGTTGTGTGATTGATAGATAGACCTTAGTAATTTTTGTAACTTTTAATCTTAAGCTTGTGCCAGTGTATTTTCTGACCCGTCTGACCCATATGCTTGCAAATGACCCGTCCCCGAAACCCGCATCCACCCATTACTTGGTCGGCCCGTTTTATCACCATCAATCAAAACTGTCATTAGAGTCATAGTTGTTCAACGTTGTGTAAGCCTAGCTTAGATGGTTCTTGACTTCTTGGACTTATTGTAAAGTCATTTGGTAGACTACGATGGGTCAATTTATCCTCAACGCTGATGAAAGTATCTGTTTTGGTCGAGTTCATTTCCCTTCTATCTTGTTTAACTTTTGACAATGAATGGTCAACTCTAGTCTTCAAAGTGGTTCAGTTTAGATGTCTTATGATTAACAGGGTTATGGGGATAAGCAATTATTGGAGTAAAGTATTTATCTAGCAGCTTTACTTGCGAGTGAGTTTGGGATGTATTTTTGTGTGAGTGAACCTAGCATATTTTAAAATTTAAGTCATGCGAGTGAGTTTGGTATCAATTTTCTCATACCTACGTAAAACCAATCTATAAAAAAAGCATAAATTTAAGTCCCACATGGATCAGAGAGTAGAATTTTTGCCTTGTTAAATATTGTGGTGTATATTTATCCAATAGGTTGATATTAGTATTATGCACTCGTGCTTGAGGTTGCAAGATGTTAAATGAAAATTCACCGTCTCGTTACCTTAACTTTTCTTTTTCCTGACTTTGATGTTTTGTAATGTAATTAATACGCTACTGAATTCCTAATTTCGTAGTAATAAACATGTTGAATTTATGAAAGCTAAAGTCATACGGTGGATATTAAACATTTACGAGCAACATCAATCACGTAATTTGATTAAACTGCAACCGACCGGTGAACAAAGATTTCATGAAACTGCA